>JBAMBO010001828.1:0-35968 GCA_037044535.1 Lordiphosa magnipectinata
TGTCATAAATAAACTGGTTAGATAGTGAACTTATTTTGATAAATTGAAGTTCAAAGACTGGGAGACCCGCAATGAGTTTTAGTGACTGTCAAGAAACCACAAAGAAAAAGAAAATATCTGACACTTACCGACCATTCTTTCGAGGTACCTTTGCAATGCCTGGTTGATCACACAGTTTCCAGAATTTTAGGTGCACATAGCCAAGAACTTAAAATTTCGGCAAATAATAATATTGCTGATATAACGGCCATATACAAATGGTGTTGTGATGGAAGTAGTGGCCACGCAACTTATCGGCAAAATTTTGATGATATTGACGCTTGCATGATCGACCAACATCTGTTTGCGGTATGCCACCATTGCAAATAATTTCTGGATCTACTAAACTCTGGAAAAATATGAAACCTTCAACTACTCGTTATTGCAGACCATTGAAACTACTTTTTCAAAAGAAAACAGCCGACTTGGTACGTGAATAATGTGAATAATGTCAAAAACCAAATTGTCCAAATACAGCCAACCAGATTAGAAAGCTTCACAGTTTATCATCAATTTCATATGACTATGATTGATGGGAAGGTATTTAGTGTTGTCGCGGAATCATCATCCCAAATATGTAGAATTTGTGAAATTTGGAATTTGAAATTCTATAAAAAAATTTACTTTGCAAAGAGAAGTTATATGAATGTGGATTATCAACACTACACGCGTGGATTCGCTTCTTTGAATGCATTCTGCATATCGCCTACAGAATTCCAATTCAAAAATGGCAAGTCCACAGTTCGGATAAAGCGATTTTTAATGAAAAAAAAAAGAAATACAAAACAAACTGAGACAGAAAATGGCTATATTGGTTGATATCCCTATGCCTGGATCAGGTTCAATTAATAATGGAAATACAGCTAGAAAATTTTTCCAGCAACATGAATTAGCTGCGCAAATAACTGGTGTAAGCTATTCATTAATTCATAGATTTGGTGTTATTTTACGCACAATGGCTTCTGGCCATGAAGTAAATACAGATGCCTTTCACCTTTATGCATATGGAACAGCAACTGTATTTGAAGAAGTGTATCCTTGGTTCTATATGTCTGCATCTATGCATAAAATTTTGATACATGGTGCAGATATAATCAAACATTTTTCTCTTTCAATTGGTAAGTTTTCTGAAGAAGCTCTCGAGGTCAGAAATAAAGACCTTAAAAAATTTCGCTCACTAAGACCCATTTTTTGACCGATGATTCCTATAGCAGCTCTAAGATATAGTCATCCGATTTCGATGCAGTGGCTCTGCTCACAACATTAAACACATTAATAACATCAATAAATATAATCAAAGTAAGGTTGGTGTATGTTGTGTTTTGGCGGATGCCCCTCTGGCTCGTCACTGTCCGAAACAGTAACAGTTAATATTTACATGCAAGTTTGAACCATCAAACTAAACATTACAAAGCAACAAGCATTTAATTAGCATGGCCAGACGTTTCAACTATTGACATGCCGACAATGACATGGTCCTTTGAGCATTTTACAGGACCACGACAACAATTGAATTCACTATACCAGCGATAAACAGTGGTTTTTGATAGAGTTTTCTAGCCACACAAAGAACTGAGTTCATCGGCACACTTTTGTTGAAATAGACCACGTCGAAAGTTGTAAAAAATAAACCAACGAAAATGTTCTCTTGAATATTTCCATTTTAAAGCCAAATTGATTTTTTCAACTACACAAATAGCGCTCTTACATGAATAGGTTGTGAGACTTTCATCAAACTTTCTTTTGGTATTAGCAGATTTCAGCTATTGACATTAGGGTGACCAAGTCCCGAAATCTACACAGTCTGTCCGTATGAACGAAGAGATCTAAGAGCTGGTAAGAGATAGAGGTTTGACGTGTATGGGGCAAAAGCTTCTTATACTTGCAGGCAGATTAAGTATATTTTCAATTTTTGCCCGCCCCCGCAATTTGGAAAAAACGTCATATCTCCCACATTTTTGTAGATAGATAGTTGGAGTCTTCTAAAGATATTTAGTTATTAAGATTATTTATCGATTTGCCAAAGGAATGATAAAGATTGGATGAACGACAGTCGAGTTATAAGGAAAACAAACAATTATGATGGGTAGCACTGGCCGCAACGGCGATGGGCAGCACTTCATACACTTTATGGTTGTTTTTTGCGACTATGTGAGGCCTCTAACTCAAATTGATCCGATATATTCGAACTTTTGGGCTCAACCGAATTTCTTTCTAATCTAGCTAATGTCAGTGTGAATACAGTACAAGTTAGTTATATGGAGTTGGATAATTAACAATAAGCGGATTGAAAAGTGAATCAGTTCTGATACTTTTGCCAATTTAAAACTAGTTTTGAATAAGCTGAGATGAGTTCAACTGCTAATTAACTGTAGCGATTTTAGTCAGAACCCAATTATTCTTACTTCTAATTTAACTATTGTGAACTTGTCTACATAAATTTTTCTTTTTAACATGAACCAATCAATTGCTTAAATTTCATTTCATTTTCCAACCACTTCAAATTAGCTCAATTTTAGTTTCCCACAGACACACACACACACACATTTTCCGGTGATGTCCCTAATGAATCTGTTTGAAATGTTAACTACAAAATTCTCGAAATTTGGTTGAAAGTTGATGAAACATATTTAGGTTTGGGCGTTTTCATTGTTGCGTTGGCAATTTGCGTCAAACCTCAAATTGACGCCACTTCTGTCAAAAGAGACGCATATCACATTAGCCCCATGACATTACTCAAATTGGCACACACACACACACAGAATACTGAGAATTTCTGGGATTCGGTTTTGAACTTGTTGGCGTCGAATAACAATTCCTCGAATGGCTAAGGCATTACCCTTTTGCCAGGCCACGCCCCCCGTTTTCATGTGAAGCACTTTAAGCTTTTGCCATTTGTGTTGGACTTGGTCTTAGACTTGGTCTCGGGTCCGCCTCCATACCAACTTAATACAACGAGATTAAATGTCCTGTCGCAGCCGGCTTAAGCGATAAGCTCGAGGCTTGTTGCGCCAACTGAGTGAAATGGGTAGAGATTTGTGTTGGTGTTGGTTTTTATTTGTATTTGCTGGGGCACAATGCTTTGACGGAAAACATTTTTCTTGTAGTCAAGTGAAAAGTTGAGATGCTGTGTGTGCTGACTGACTTTCTGTTTGTAAATCAAAATAAACATTGCTTTTTGGTTGCCTTTGCTGCTTATTATGGCAGCACTTTCACACACAGCCACAGAATTGTGAGTGTTGACGTCTGCACTTCGGTTCCTTCTTTGCCTTTGACTGGCGCTGGCGCTGGCTTTTGTGGCCAGCTGTCAAGTGCGCCTTGCGCCTGGGTGTATGCAATTCAATTTATTTCTGTGCGTGAGAGTGCGGCTCATGTGGTTAGTCTCGGCGGAAAAAAAAGAACTAAGATGTAGGATTTTACTTTTTACTTACAAATTTGACGAAATTAAAATTTTCAAAATTATTTTGACATTTTCAAATCACGGTGGCTTACTTTGAGCTGCTGCAACAGGGTGAAACCATCACAGGGCAACTCTACCGAACTGATTGAAGCAAAAACAGACGCTACAAGTTAATTTTGCTATGCTCGGCCACATGCCAAACATACCTTGAAACGCTGAAATGGCAAGCCCCACTCGCCCCACTCGCCGTATAGCCCACACATTACACCTTCCGACTACTATCTGATTTCGTCGATGACTCTTGCCCTTGAGCATCAGCACTTCTGCAACTCCAAAAATAATCAATAATTGGATCGATTCGTGAATCGCATCAAAAGACGAATCGTTTTTTCAAACAGATATCTGAAAATGATGGGAAAAAGAAGTGGGTAGCGATGGACAATACTTTAAAAAAATGAATTAGTAACAAATTTTTCACAATAAAGCCTCAAACTTGAAAAGAAATCCAATAAAACTTTTTCAGCAAACACTAACACACACGCACACCCATACAATGACGCCATTGTGGGATTCATGTCGGAATGCAGCTTTCGCTCATTAACATATTCAAACAGCAACAACCCAGCGGCGCAAATTACCATTACAAAATCGATTACTCCTAGATTACTTTGCCTTTAAGCCCCATACGGACATCCGAAGCAACGAGAAGTTTCATACAAAAATTGAGGGAAGAAGAAGCAGAAGTTACAACTTCGCCACTTAAACTTTTTGTAAGTACGGAGATCAGAATTTGAATGTCACCCTTAACAGTCAATGTTACGCTTAACAGCACATTTGTGGAGACTATGTAAAGTGGCTGTGGGCCTTATTGTGCTTTGAGCAGCTGACGGAGCATTGAGAATGAACATTGTTAAGTCACTCTGCGCATCGATCAGCTGGAGTGCATTAAGCTAAGTGAACTAAAAAATAATAATAAAAAAGAACATGGCAGAAAAGCAAAAACGACAGAGTCGCTTGGAAATGTTTTCACATGATGAAAAAATCTCTTTAATTTTGGCGGTGAAAGAGCGGGATGTTATTTGGGATCTTTCCCACCCCAAGCATTCGGCCTTAAATTTGGTAAACAAGGCTTTGGGAGAAGTGGCCGCCATATTACAAAAAGAAGGTATGTACATATGTGAAAAATTAACACTTTGATCAATTCGATTAAAATTTGTACCAATATGTTATAGTGGCTGATTGCCGAAAAGGCTTTAAGTCTTTGCGGGAGAGCTATCGCTATCATGGCAGAAGCGCAAAGCAGATGAAGAATGGTAGTGCCGGTGGTAAGCCAATAGATAGCCCTTCTTTTATAGACGATGTTAACATTGATTGGGAATTCGACGCGTTAATGTCGTTTCTGCCGAATGTCTCATCAAAGCGCAGGTAAGCCGATCAATAATATTTTTGTAAATTAATTTAATGAAAGATTCATTATTTTACAGGACATTTCAAACGGATCCCTTGCTTCCTGCTGAGTTCCTGGACAATTCTGCAGTGGATATTGAAGAGTGCATCTATGCAAAGATGGGGCCACAACCAGCAGTTACTCCAATTTCACTTGCAAATATAAGTCAACTTGGCATCAAAACAAAAAACAGATGATCGAGCAGTGTGACCCACCGCCAGTAAAACTAAAAATACCACAAACTTCAATTCTCGGCGTGATTTTTTCTTAATTCTGGTCACACTACTCGTACGTTCCACGGTGACGAAACATATGACGAAGTTAGCTAAATTACGAACGTCGGATGTCCGTATAGGGCTTTAGAATGAAGGAAATAATCGCATACAATCTGCATTACTTTTAATTCGCAAGTCCGTAGAGGACTTAAGGACAGAGTAGAAGTATGTGAAGGCAGAGAAAAAACCAGGCATGAACAAATTGACTTAACTTTTTGTTTCAACGTCTGAACTGAACAGACGTCATGTCTCATCGCAAATGTTCAGCGCCTCGTCATGGCTCCATGGCCTTCTACCCCAAGAAGCGCTCATGCCGTCATCGTGGCAAGGTTAAGGCTTACCCTAAGGATGATGCCAGCAAACCTGTGCATTTGACTTGCTTCAGTGGCTACAAAGCGGGCATGACTCATATTGTGCGTGAGGCCGATCGTCCAGGTTCAAAGATTAACAAGAAGGAGATGGTTGAGGCTGTTACCGTTTTGGAAAATCCACCCATGATTGTTGTAGGAGCCGTTGGTTCCATTCGGTCTGCGTGCTTTGGTTAATTTTTGGGCTCAGCATTTGTCGGAGGAGTGCCGTCGTCGCTTCTACAAATACTGGTACAAGCGCAAGGAGAAGTCCTTCACCAAGGGCAGCAAGAAGTGTACCGATGATCTGGGCAAGAAGACCATCGAGAATGACTTCCGCAAGATGTTGCGTTACTGCAAGGTTGTCCGTGTGATTGCCCACTCGCAGATCCACTTGATTAAGCAGCGCCAAAAGAAGGCCCACATCATGGAAATCCAGCTGAATGGTGGCTCCGTTGAGGATAAGGTCAAGTGGTTGCGCGAGCATCTGGAGATGCCCATTCAGGTCAGCAATGTGTTTGGCCAGGATGAGATGATCGCTTGTGTGGCTGTGACCAAGGGAAAGGGTTTCAAGGGTGTCACCTCGCGTTGGCAAAACGCACAAGGGTCTGTGCAAGGTGGCCTGTATTGGTGCCTGGCATCCATTGCGTGTGTCCACCACGGTGGCACGTGCCGGTCAAAAGGGTTTCCATCATCGTACCGAGATCAACAAGAAGACCTACCGCATTGGTGCTGGCATTCACACCAAGGATGGCAAGGTCATTAAGAACAACGCCTCCATCGAGTACGATTTGACCGACAAGAGCATCACCCCCATGGGTGGCTTCCCCCATTATGGTGAGGTCAACAATGACTTTGTCATGATCAAGGGCTGCTGCATTGGTTCCAAGAAGCGCATCATCACCCTGCTCAAATCTCTGCTGAGACACACCAAGCATTCGGCCCTGGAGCAAATTAAGCTCAAGTTTATTAACACCTCTTCCAAGATGGCTCATGGTCGCTTCCTGACACCAGCCGACAAGCTGGCCTTTATGGGTCCCCTCAAAAAGGATCGTCTCAAGGAGGAGGCTGCTGCTACCACCACCGCCTAAAAGGTGTGCTAAATTTGGTTGGTTTGTGTTTGGTTGGGCTTAATAAACAAAAAAATTAACTAATCAAAGTAAAATGGGAAATAGTGAAATGAAAAGCAACCAATGGGCAACTATCTGGGAGTGAACACTTCTCACTACACATTTTCCTTAACGCGAACTCACTTGTGACAGAATGAGACACAGAGGTGAGTCACTGGAGTGCCCTTTATTATCATAAATTCAAAGTTTGCTTATCCACTTAAGCAAATTAATTAAATATTTTAAAAAAAAAAAAATTCTAAAAATTAATTTCCACACGAAATCTAATCGATTTTTCGTTGTTGTTGATTTTACTTTCTGTGTATGCCAAACATGTGCTGGCATTTTAAGTTCCCAAAAAGCTCTTATTTTGCCTGAAGTGCTAAGATTACATAATTAAATTGCAGCCGTGGCATCGCAATTAATTAAATGTCTCATTTATTAACGCTTTGTTAGGCAATATTTTCACAAATGACTACAAAAAGTAAACAAAACAAAAAGAAAAATCAAGTAACGACTAAGTAGAAGCAGCAGCAACAAAGACAGCGACAATCTCATAAAAGGAATACCCCCACCAAAATCCTCCACCGCACACACACACACAGAGGAATATAAATTTACGCGTTACGCATACGCCACGTGGGTGGCGCTGATTTATTTTTAACCTCAAAGCGTCATTCACAATAAAGATATTTTACGTTTATGACCCACAAAAACGAAAACTTTTACGCGGTAAGCTGGAGCTGCTGCTGCTGCTGCTGCGTATGCGCAACAAATTGCTGGGACGGTGGGAAATGTCGCTTGTTACTTGTTGCGGTTGACCGGGCATAAACTCTATGAGACAGACGCCGCCGCTGCCGCTGCCGCCTAATCGACCAATTTTTGTACTCTGTGGGCTGTAATTTAATATGCGGTCGCAACTTTAATATGCCTGGCACGTTGCCACCTCTTGGGGCACACACACACACACAAACACACTCACCTGTGTGAACAATACTATTAAATTTTTAAAGCTCCTCGCATTCGCATTCGCATTCGTTTCATTTGATTTGGTAAACGCCAGCCGTTGGCTGGCTTATGCAAACAGTCAGGCCAACAGGCAGGCAGGCAGCCAGGCAGCAGCCACTCGAGCAGCCAAAGCCTTTCAATGAGCGTCAACAATTTACATTGCCATCGCCTCCAATTCAAACGATTCAAACAAAATCATAAAAAGCAATCTAGCAATGGCGGTTGAAGCAAAAACAAAAAACAACAAAAAAAACACAGAAAGGGTTTCTCTGTGTTTTTAAACAATGTGAGAAATGTTATTAATAAATAAAGAGCTAATTTTTGTTCTTGTAAATTAATTTGTAAAAATTCAAATTTCGCTAATTAACTAGCAAAAAGTTGGTTCAAAAAAATTACAATTAAGTTGATGAATATTTTAAGCTTCAAGGGGCTGGAATTCAGTTCATTTCGAGTTTTTAGGTCAACTTTTAAAACTGAACAGACAGAATTTGTAAATTTGTAACAAATTCATGTTTCAAAGTATTGTCCATCGCTGGCCACTACTTTTTCCCATATTTCTGGCAATTTTCGGGAAAACGATGCATCTTTTGATGCGATCCATGAATCGATCCAATTATAGAGTTTTCGAAGTTGGAAAAGTCCAGATACTCAAGGGCAAGCGACATCGACTTAATCAAATAGTAGTCGGAAGGGGCAATGTCTGGGCTATACGGCGGGTGCGGTAGAACTTCCCATTTCAGTGTTTCAAGGCATGTTTAACCGGCTGCGCAAAATATGGCCGAGCATTGTGGTGTTGCAAAATTACTTTGTCGTGCCTTTTGCACGTATTCTGGCTGTTTTTGCTTCAACGCACGGCTCAAACGCATCAATTGAGTTCGGTAGAGTTGCCCTGTGATGGTTTCACCTGTACTCAGAGAAAAAATAGAGAATTTCACTCTTGAATCAAGAGCATTCGTTCTCAAAAGTACGGTAAGAGTGAAAATTCTTGATCCAAGAGTGAATTTTTGATTCCGACATTCCTGATTCAAGAGTTTTAGCTCTCTATCCAAGTATAAATAATTCTTGATTCAAGAGTTTTAGTATCCAAGTACGAATAATTCTCAAAATAAAAAATAGAGGAAAGCTAACTTCGGCTCGACCGAAATCTATATACCCTTGTAGCTTGATGGCGCCACTATTTTGAGCATTTGCTTGCCAGTTTGTTGTGTGGCAGCTATATGATATATTCATCCGATTTTGACCGAACTCCCTACAATTGTGTGGAAACTGATAATATTCACAACTGGAAGGTATAAAGACGCTACCCTTGAAAACAAAAAAGTTTTTCTCACTAGAACTACTTTTTCGACCGATAGTTCATATGGCAGCTATATGCTATAGTTAACCGATTTGGATCAAACTTGGCAGAATCGTGTGGTAGCATATAATATTGATCAGTAACAAGTTTGGGAGCGATAACATTGAAAACAAAAAAGTTTTTCCTACTAAGACTTTTTAACAGACATATCTTTTGTATGGCAGCTATACTATATAGTTGGCCGATTTTCATAAAACTTGTAAAAACTATGTAAAAGCATAGAAAACTTAAAAATACGAGGATTGGGAACGTTTTCGTTGAAGACAAAAAAGTTTTTCTCACTAAAACTACTTTTTCGACCGATGGTTTCTATGGCAGCTATATGATATAGTCATCCGATCCGGCCGGTTCCTACAAATGTGCAGCGTATTTGTACCAAAAGGCTTCCTGCAAAGTTTGGTTAAAATAGCTTTAAAACTGACGGAGGAGATAGCAAAGAAACAGACGGACAGACGGACATGGCTATATGAACTCAGCTCGTCATGCTGATCAAGAATATATATACTTTGTTTGGTCGGATATGCTTCCTTCTATGCGTTACAAACATCTCGACAATTTTAATATACCCTCTACAAGGGTATAAAAACCTAAAAAGAATATTTGGCGTGGGGGTTGTGAGAGACACGACCGACCCGACCCGACCGACGTGGTCCGTCTCCCCCTCCCACTTACCATTATAAACCAACCAACCAAAACGCAAACTTTGTTTTAAACTGTGATTGATTTTGAGATTTACTTACTTTTCTGGGACTTGAAGTCGGTAACTCGAAAGACTGAAACGCACACAGGCGACGGGCAGCTTAGCCCACTCGACTATCATCCATGAGCTTAACGAGGCGACGAAAACACACTTATAAATCAATGCAGTTGACTTTCGTAGGCATCGGACAACGACAAACTGCGCCTGCGCTCTCTCTCTCTGCGAGTCGAATGCTATTCTCTCAACGACAAACTGCGCATGCGCTCTCTGTGACGTAGTCCCCCTACGTCACATTTGAATAGTCACGATATCAATACTTAACGCCAATAAACAATGTAAGTTCAAACCCAACTGTCATTTATGCCTGCTAATCTAATTTCAAACCCAACGGCCATTTGTTGCGGCAAACAACCCATCCCTAAGGGCGCGCGTTTTTTTTTTTGCCATAACGCGTAGCGATCGAGAGAGGGGCTAAAAAATCCCACAGGGGAATTCGAGGCAGCGGGCGTCACCGCCAAAAATAAGGCATTCAGTCGAGAGCAAAGGAAAAGATCGGATGTGCGCGGATAGAACATAGGAACATAGATAAACATAAGAGAAGAAGAAAACACGTGGAGACAGAGAAAAAAGGGAATAAACGAAGAGAAATATGGTGAGAAGGATTGGCGAAGTAAGTAGAGATAAGGAAGATAGGACGAAAGGAGAACAGCGGTGCAGCGAGGCCTATAAGGAAAGTGAAATAAATTGGATTAAATAAAATTCGGCGTCGTTTGTGTTTAATTTTCTGCCCCTTTAGGTCCCTAGACCCTTCCTGGAGACGTGGATTCCTTCCCGCTCCACTAACACGTAGATAACTAAACGGAGACGTGGTTTCCTTCCTGGTCCTCTATTAACAATTAATTTTCAGAGTCGTTGATTGCTTCCCGCTCTACTAACCCGTAGTAAATCAAATAGAGACGTGGATACCTTCCCGCTCTTTTGCTCGTAGTTTGTTAAATAGAGACGTGGATCCCTTCCCGCTCTTTTACACCTAGTTAGCTAAACAGAGACGTGGATCCCTTCCCGCTCTTAAACCCATAGGTAGTTAAACAGTGTCGTGGATCCCTTCCCGCTCTTCCGCTCGTAGTAAGATAAACAGAGACGTGGATTCCTTCCCGCTCTGTTGCCCGTGACTACTCCGACAGAGTCGATGATTCCTTCCCGTGCCGATCCCGGTGGCTTATAAATTTGGGCCGGACGCGACAGAACCAAGAATAAGCTGGTGAGATCCCATATTCTTTCTTTTAACAACATCACTCGGTATCTTACATTCCGAGATCCCTAACCCTCAGGTGTCTCAGACCTTCTTACAAATTTACTTGTAAAAGACCCTAAGCGCGACTGAGATATATACCCCGGCCTAGAAGCTTCCTTACATATCTCTTTCTGCGAGAGTGAGTACAACGCTGTTCTCTCAAAGTTCAGTTGCCCTCACTCCCCTTGCCTATAGAAAAAACTAAATTGAGGAAGTTTAGAACGAATTTATCTCTATTCCAAGAGCGAAATTTTTGAAAATTCAAGTACGACTAACTTTTTATTCAAGAGCGTTCGTACTCAAATTATTCGTTCTAGTTTTTTCTTAGAGTGGTTGTAGCAGATCATGCCAACAAATCCAGATCATGAGCTTGCCACCGTGAATATTCTGCTTGAGGTTATCGTAATAAACACATTTCTCATTGTCAGTAACAATATGAGGCAAAAATCCCAAAAAGTAAACTTTCTCCCAAATTGTGTTTTGCTGGCACACAAGTTGACGTATTCGAAGCACACAAAAACTATGTTGTTTACACCTCAGCGAACCGACACATGCTGAATAAGAAATTAATACAATTAAAATGAAGTTGGTTGGAAGATTGTCAGATTCGATTTAATACTAGCAGCGCCATCTCTTAAAAATCCTTTAAATTTTTTTGTATTTTCTAAGATTCTTTCTATTACATAATTACATAATTTTCATAAACATAACATAAGACATAATTTTTCAGAATTAATTAAACTTGAACTAAATCGATTTTATCAAAATAAAATTATATTTTCCATGTCATTGATATATGAATTTTTGCCGAAACCAAATCCCAATTATCTCAATAAAAGCCTCCAGATGGTCGTATTGTCGACTTATAATATTACCTTAAGGTAATGGGACGTTTGAGTGAAGCCGAAATTTCAGATATTTATTCAGCTGACGCGTCGTTTCGTCCTACCGAAATTTGAATGGAAAAACTTTACGTTTCTCGATTTGAGGTAGATGAAATCACAACTGATTTGGTTTAATTGTAAGAAATATTTAAGTAGGAACAATAAGCGAGTTTAGCTGGCTCGAGGTCCGAAAAAGTTGCATTTGTTCACAACTGTAAGCAACTTATGCATTGTAGTTCCTACTAAAAGGTTTGTAATTTATTTGGCGACTTTTAATAAGCGAGTTTAGCTGGCTCGAGGTGTCCTGGCACACGAGCGAGAGTCACCACCGGCCGAGCTCGTACGTCTAACGGCCGAAGCGCCAACGCACACCACACCGTGTGGGGCAGTCCAGACATAAAGGACAGAGATGAGTCTCTACTAAGCTTTATACTACAAACTAACATTAAAGTAGAAAACGTTGGAGATGTGCCCACATATGTGGGACCAACATCGGCCAACGTGCTAGACCTAACTCTGAGGGAATAAGTACTAGGGAATAGTACTCAGGCATCAGAATGGAGAGTCCTCTGTTTCTCAGATCACAAGTACATCCTTTTTAAGATCGAGCATGGAGAATGAGTATTAGAGAACCAATTTGCGCTGCCTCTCAATTTTGGTGATGCTAAACTATAGTGCCCAAAAAGATACTTTACAGAGCCAGTAGGAAAACACAGTGGTTAGAGCGAGACGGACATATTCCCAAATGTATCCAGAGAGCGTAAATGAGAGCGAACAGCTGACCAAATGTATCTAGAGAGCGTGAATGAGAGCGAACAGCTGACTGAGCCAGCGAAAATTTGATCTCTAATACTCATTGCTCCATGGATCGAGTTCAACCACAACCACACCAGAAAAGCCTACAGAAACCCCCGGAACACCAACTGGGTGAAGTACCTTAAAAAGGTAGAATCAACACTACCTACGAGAGCAAACATCTAATCGGTAGGCGACATTGAGATGTCAGTGAAGACGCTCACGTACATCCTAACTGAAGCATACAAATCCTCATGCAAACTCCCCCTGGTGGACCGCAGCGTTAAAGAGCAGAGGCAGGACGTGCAAGAATGCTTCAAACTCGCCAAACAAGCGAGTTTGAGCAGATAATTTGAGAGGAATACAAGATAAGACTTCGCTTCTTCAAAAAAGAAGTACGAAAGGCAAAGCAAAATGCATGGACAACCTGCTGCTCTAGCATAAAGCAGGTCTCCGAAACGGCTAGACTCAGTAAACTGCTGTCAAAGCAGTCACTTATGCAGAGTCAGCTGAAAACGAACGACGGCCACTGGGCTCTTCTTGATGCGCACTTCCCAGGCTGTAGTGTAGTCACTGAATCAGATACGCTCCCATGACCTACACACGCAACAAATCAACATACCAGACAACATCATTACTCCAGAGAAAATCCTTTGGGCGATCGACTCGTTCGTGAGTTACAAATCCCCAGGACTGGATGGCATATTTCCAGCCATAATTAGTGAGTTTAGCAGGCTCTAGGTCCGAAAAAGTTGCGTTTGTTCACAACTGTAAACAACTTATGCATTGTACCACCACAAAGAGCTGGTTGCCTATACAGAAATGTTTCATCGTTATCCCTAACGAGTCTTCAGTAGGCTTTTCGCTGAAGATCATTGCTTAGATCAGTTGAGAACTGCTAAAAGTAATGAAAGCAAAAATAGACAAGCAATGAGTGCTTTCAACTTTCTGGTGGTAATGCTTAAGCTTTGAGACTGAACTTTTCTAAGTGCAAAAGCTTGAAACTTTTGATCGAGCTTAGAAGTGCCCGTTAATTTTGAAATGCGAAGCATTCAAAAAAGCGTTCTTTGCGTTGTTTCTTGAAACTTTTGTTAGTTTCGTTTACAAAAAAGAGAGCGTGCCGTCTCTTATATAGATTTGTAATTTATTTGGCGACCTTTCTAATGTTAAATTAGTGAGTTTAGCTGGCTCTAGGTCCAAAAAAGTTGCGTTTGTTCACAACTGTAAACAACTGGAGGACAGCACGTGTTGTATTCCTGCCAAAATTGGGAAAATGCAGTCATGTGCAACCAAAGGACTACAGACACATAAGCCTCACATCATTCCTCCTCAAAATAAAGGAAAAACTACTAGATCTCCACATAAGAGAAGGCTTGAATCTGACCTTAAAGAATAATCAGCACGCCTACACGAAAGGAAAATCGGTGGAAACAGCGCTACACTCCCTAATAGCCACCATCTAGAAGGCACTGTACCATTAGGAATTTGCCCTGGGAGCATTCCTAGATATATCTGGGAACCACAGAAGCGATAATGCGAAGCCTAACAACACTAGCAATTCACAAGACATTGGACATAAAGCTTTTTTTTTGAAATTTTATGAAAACCCCGTCATCTTCTCGTTTCTTAGTAATTCCTGGTCCCCCAAAAAGAAATTATTAAATTTATCCACAGGAATTTTGTGCTCAACCTAAACCCAATGTGCAATTGCCATTGCTGTTTTATCTCCTCCTCCTCCTCCCCCTCTCAGTTTCTCTCTCACGTTTTCCTTTTCCCTGACACAATCAATCAACGCGTTGAGGGTCTCCTTCAAAGCGCCCCATGCCATGCCAAGGACCGGCCATTTGCTTTGTTCCCAGAACTCGGGTACACAATAAATGCAAAATAAAGGTGTTTAGCTCTTGCCACCTCGAATGATGAAGAACAAGGAGCACAGCAGGAGCAGCAACGAGCAGCAACAAAGGGAAAAGTTCGCGATGTGAACCCATTTGGGGTCCGGCAAGGGTTCAGGCGACCTGCATATTATTACGACAAATGTTGAAAACTTTTTCAATAAGCACAACTTTTGCCTGCAGTTTGTTTTCAGTGTAAAAGCTGACAATTTGCATAGTTGTCAAGGGCTTCGGTTATACAAAAAAAAAAAAAAAAAGAAATAACAAAAATTCATAACCAAATTGGATGGCAAATGGGTGATGAGGACTATAAATAATCTGTTAGCTGCTGTCAGCAGGCATATGATGTATCTAATTTCACACACACACATACACACACACTTGTGTGTCTAACTGTCTGTCAGTTAGTCAGTTTTCTATGCAACACTCCAACTGACTGCAGTGCAACTGAAATGATTTGTCAACGCTCAGCAACACCAGTCAGGGTCTATCAGCGTGCTGTCTTTCCATCTCTCTGGTTTAGTGAAGCGTGTGTGTGTGTGTGTGTGTGTGTGCAAAGTTGACACAAATTGCAGCAGAAATTTCATTGCTGTTAATCCAAAATTTAAAAGCATCAAATTTAATTTGAAATCATTTATAAAAATTATTTATAATATTCATTGAAATGGGATTTTGATTGATTTTTTAAACATATATTAAGTTCATCATGTATAAATATTTGTGGTACTTTCCATTACACTGTGCAACACTAAAAAGTTGATACAGTTGAGACCAAAAAAATTCGAAAGGATATGATGGTGGTACAAAAACCCTGGCTGGGTTTGGTTTCGTTAGCTGCCTTTTTTTTTATTCCACTTTGAAGTTTTTGGCTCATGTTTGGATTTTTGGTAGAAAATGTATTCTTTCTCATACTCATAGCTCCAAAACCATTTTGAATATGGCCCTAATGTCTGGAGCTAAGTTGTACCTCTTGACTTGGCCAACAAGACACTCCTTTGATAAAAATCAAAAAAAACCACATCTTCGTACTCAAAATTACAAAAATCTCGAAAAACCATTAAGTTTTCCCCCCCTTTTTTTTTACATTTTTTCAACATATTTTTGGAACCGTTAGAAATTTTGCCACGCATAGCAGAACAAAATTGTAGCTCAGACCTTAGTTAACAAATCATAGAAACAAACCAACTTCATTCGACAACGCCTTCCCATAGATATCTGCCTACAAACAAATGAAATTTTTATTATAACTCAGTTCCTTTAGCGTTCAGCACAGATATGAAGGAATGCTATTCGACAATGAAATTAATATTAGAAGACATCAAGTGCCAAGAACATCTATTTAGGAAAGAACCGCGACATTGACTTCCAAATGCTGGTGAAAAATATGCTCAAATCATTTCGAACTATTGGTGTATCGATGACTCTGAAATGAACAACAAATTAACAAAAAATCAATAACAATTAAAAATCGGATGAACAAGGGTAGCGATTTCACCAGGTTACCATGCCAATGGAAAAACGATTTAGGCCCAATTTCTCAAAAGTTGCGGTTAGGTACCGGCCGGTCAAATTTGGCAACCGGAATTACCAGAGGTTAAGTCTTTTGGTTTTCTCAACGAGACTTACCGGCAGGTTCACCCGATAACGATTAATTGTTATCGCTGCAAAAGTGTGACCTGACACTGGCGACGAAACAGGTGTTTGTTTTGGCTTTTTTTAATGCTATTGTTGTCGCTGGTAATTATTTGGCATAATAATTAAATAACATTGCTTGCGATGATGAATCGATGTGAAACACTCAAAATAGCAAGAGCGAAGAACTTTTCTGCGGCTGAGGAACATTTGCTTGTAGACTTTTTAAGTCAAACAAATGCATTTTTGAGAACAAAATGAGGGATGCGGACACCTGGAAGCAGAAGTCTTGGGTTTGGATATCAGTTTGCTGCCATGCCGGAGTTCATCGCCCTTGGAAGGACTTACGGGATGAGTACGAGAATTTAAAAAAAACGATCGCGAAAATAATTCACAATTAAGAAGCGGGTGACTTTTCGAGCTGTGGCGGCATTCCCAGCAACGCTGGAGTCTTGTCTGTTTCCAATACATTCGTGGCATGATCCCAAGCTCAGCCACAAGATTGGAAAATGTGGTTGATAATGATGGTATGTTTTTATTTTCATTATTTATTTCATTGACTTCTAAAATTTTAGCAAAAATCAATCAGTCAGTGTCTATTTGAGATGGCCTGTAATGCAATAGCGTGGGAATCTTAAATAACTGCACGGTTTGCCGAAGGAAGTCTGACTCAACAGAAGCCACTTGCCTAAGAGCGCATCGCCACCATAAGTTTGTTCTCTGACAACAATCCACGATTCCTGTTAACAATCCAAATCATAATAAATTAAATCACAACTGAAGTTAAGGTTTTACCTGTTACTTAGCGAAGATATTTGCTCTAATCCTAGCAAGAATTATTTGACATGCTGAGTTTGTTAACCTGAATCGTTGAACAAACTTGGCATCATCCAGATCAGTAAAATTGTAAATACTCTCCCTGTACCCTCTCGCATTATTTATTCGATGCTCCGTCTTGGGTTATGTGGGTATAACCAACACAATGTTGGCCATTGTGGTAATACCGTTCCTGGTGCTGGCCGTGTGCGTGTGGATAATATTTTCATTATGGTGCACACGTATCAGCGGTTAGATCACTATCGGTATACCACATCGCATGAGGCAATTGGTGGTGCCATTGGCCAGGTGGGCCCTTCGATTTTGTAGGTTTGCCTGCTCTTACCGCCTTAATCTTCCATTTCCATTGCGTGGATGTAAGAAATTTGTTTATTTATAAAGATTTTGTTTTGGCAATTGACAAAGTAAACAATACAAATTTTGAACACAGCTGTTTGTCGATCGATAAAAATATCGATTATTCTATCGCAACTTGCCGGCAGGTTAAAATTTGACCCCATCGTGAGGCAGCGGTTAACTTTGCCGCTCGGTTTTCGCCAAAGACAGCATGAGACACGCAAATTCGACTAACCTGCCGGTAAGTTTGACTAACCGGACATTGAGAAATTGGGCCTTAAAGGGAAAAAAATTAATTCAATGCTTGGGGAAGTGTGTTGGTGGAGCCAAAAGACTTTCTTATCCAGCGAAGACGCCGATGAGGATGAAAGAAATGTAATGGAAAGAGACATAAGTTTTGATTATGATCACCACCTAAATGAATCGGACAATGAAATATATGCAAAAAGAGCACGACTAAAAGATTTGAATTCGGTTTCCTTCTAAATATTGTTATACGTGCATGTATGTTTTAACGACCTTTATGTTAATTAAAACCTTCAAATTTTTTGCCGGCTCTAGGTCTCGCTATGTTGGTACATAACTTTAAAACAGGGACACACCACACCACAAAGGAGGTTAGTTGACCGAACAGCTGTTTCAATGGTATCTCTACCATATCATCAGCGGTCTTCACCTGGTACCACAATCAGAAAACAACTCCTCCAAGCGATTATGGCATCTCAGGCATGAGGAGGGAGTTGTTTTCTGATTGTGGTACCAGGTGAAGACCGCTGATGATATGGTAGAGATACCATTGAAACAGCTGTTCGGTCAACTAACCTCCTTTGTGGTGTGGTGTGTCCCTGTTTTAAAGTTATGTACCAACATAGCGAGACCTAGAGCCGGCAAAAAATTTGAAGGTTATACGTTTTCGTGTTAATTGATTTCATGAAAAAACCTGATTCTATACAGCGGTGTCACAGAAATCTCTAGAGATTTCATCTTCGGTTGGTTTGCAAATCAATCGAAAATTTCGTCGGTGTCACAGAACTTCAAGAGATTTCATTTTCTTATTTGAACAGAAACTGTTCCAATTGAACTATCATCTGTAAAAACAGGGCTGCATCTCTCGCAAAAAAATTTCCCTTTTATTAGTTAAGGGGTTATTTGATGTTCAAGTGATATTTATTGATTGTGTTATATGTTTTATGATGCATTTTTAAATTATAATTCATATTTATGTGGGATGGGGAATGCGATGGGGGATGTTGTTCCATTTAGACACTCTCCAGATTTCACAAATAATAATATGATTGTTTATTTTAACGAATATTAAACTTAAAGTGAATTACACATGTTGAGCTTAGAATGTACGTCCGACTTCTTCGGCTGGCTGCAATCGACTCTCCTACTTAAGTGTACATACAAATAGCAAAATGAAAATGCAAAATGGAACACAGGGATGCAAACTTAACTTAAATGAACATAGCCCTTAGCACCTATATTCCTATTCCTACATTTATATATATTCATTTCATATTCTCCAAAAATAAAATGTGAAATGTCAAAATGTGTTCGCGTCACTCATGAAGTGTAACTTGCCAGCCCTTGACAGCTCCTGACAAAACAACCAACCGAAAGAGATTTCTGTGACACCGAGAATTGGTTTTGGGTTGGAATTTGGTTGGAAGAGATTTCTGTGACACCGCTGATAAACAGTATGAACCAATTACTAAAAATAAATGTATATTTCTGAGTTATAATAAAAATTTCATTTGTTTGTAGGCAGATATCTATGGGAAGGCGTTGTCGAATGAAGTTGGTTTGTTTCTATGATTTGTTTACTAAGGTCTGAGCTACAATTTTGCTCTGCTTTGCCTGGCAAAATTTCTAACGGTTCCACTTGATCTGCCTGCAAGTATAAGAAATATATGCCCCATACATGTCAAACCTCTATCTCTTACCATCTCTGAGATCTCTTTGTTCATACGGACAGACAGACGGACAGACGGACGGACGGACAGACGGACAGACGAACAGACGGACATGGCTATATCGAATCGGCTGTTGAAGCTGATCAAGAATATATATACTTTATAGGGTCGGAAACGATTCCTTCTCCCTGTTACATACTTTTGCACAAACTTAATATACTCTATGTACCTTCGGTACAGAGTATAAAAAATGGCAGCTAACGAAACCAAACCCAGCCAGGGTTTTTGTATTACCATCATATCCTTTCGAATTTTTTTGGTCTCAACTGTATCAACTTTTTCAAGTTAAAAAATGTGTCACAGTGTTATGTAATATAAAAACATTATGACTGTTTTAACCACCTTTATGATAATCCAAATAGCAAGTTTTAGCAGTCTTGAAAAAGATCTAGTATGAGGAGGCTGCTGCTGACTTGCAGTAGACAGGCAAAGACTGCTGATGATGAAACCGGGAGGTTCATGAATCAGCTTTACAGTCTACCAGCCACCTTTGTGGTGTGATTCTGCTTTAAAGTTGTGTGCAAATATAATATGACCTCGAGCCTGCTAAAATTTGCCTGTTTGTAAATAAGGGGTCGACAATGCAAGCAGAGAAGTTACCACTGGCAGCAGAAAAAATGTTTGTCACTATATATAAAAGAAAGTGTACGCACAGCCTGAAAGGTAAGTGAAATTTGTACAATAGTTTCCAAAGTGGGGCTATGGAAATTTCCACCCCTAATATTTTAAAGCGAACACAACTGTACGCTTATGGAGTTTAGTCTGCAAGTTCTGAGTATTGACATGGGCTGACAAGTTGTTTGCTTTTTTTTGTCAGCTATCTCACTTGCTCTGCTTGCATGTAAAGTTAAGGTGCAACTTGTACGAGCGGTGATGGACATGGTCGTCCACTAGGCTGCTGGTCAGGAATTGTTCATTTAGCATGCTATTATGCTCTTGCTCTTTAAGGATTTCGGGTAACTTCAAGTGCTGCGTTTTTGTGCCCGTTCCAGGTTTTCCCTATTGCGTCTCACTAATAGCAAATGACCAAGCTGAAACAGCATAGTCTGCTCTCTGAAGAGTCTCCTTGTTTTTGCCGCATGAGCTTCGCTGAGATTGCTTAAAGTGTCCTACTTTTCTCACTCATTCTGGTTTACCTGGTACTTTGGTTCGGTCCTTTGAGAACTGTAATTGATAAATTTGCAATCGTTTTCAATCAATTTCATGCTCAATGGACGCCATAAATGCTCTCCAAGGTGATGAAAAATATATTGAATCAGCAGCAAATCTCGCAATCCACATTTAAGTAACCATTTCCATTAAAATCGCATTGCATCATTCAAAAGTCGTTTATATAATTGACTGTTGCAGACTTCTGGTAATCGATATGCCCACCAGTAGCCGCCGTCCCACAACTGCTTAATGCAACAAAGACATTCGATATCCATTACGGGAAAATTATGCACATAAGCGTACATTTAAAAACCTTACACAGAAATATATACGTGTATATTGTGCATATATCTGTTACCTTAATTATGCAAATGCCCAGCTAAAGGTATGGGCTTGAGATTCATTCAGCTGCCTGCCCGATAATTGCAATTGATGAGCCGTTGACGATGCTGACGATGGCATTATTAAGTCGTTGATGTTGATCATTTATAAAGCACAATGTTTGAATATTTTATAATAAATGAAACGTGTGACAGCATGCTTAACTCTGATGCCGACCTCGACTTCAGCCTCTTGTGTTTCCTTTCTGGTTTGCTGGCTGCATTGTATACATACTTACAGGCTGTCTGGGTATATATTATTTAAATGGAACATTGCAACAGACACACAGTACACACACATGTGTGCGCATTTTGTATTTACCGAGTAACTGTAAATATGTTGATAGCTTTTGTTATTTTAAAACCATCTGTGTCCACAAATAGAGTACAAAAGGAGAGCTAGAAAGAAAGCCTTCGATTGAATATATGTAGAAGCCATTGGAATACCACTGACTGCACTAAATATTTAGTTTCTTCTCCTTTGAATGTGTCAAGTGTTCAGGGGTCGGCAATGGAAGCAGAGAGTCAGGTTGCCGGAAATAATATCAGTATATCAGAATATTGATATTTTTGTTTAAAAAAAACGAAGAGAGAGAGAGTTTTGATGTGAAACTTGATACTAAATTTAAGTGCTTAATATGAAAATCATTGTTAAGTCACTGTTTAGTCACAGTTTAGTCACTGTGTACTCACTGTTTACACAAAACAACAACACAGAATATGCATGACGTCAGCGTCACGTGACGCTGAAATCAAATTTGACTCCTATTAAAATCTTCCATACCAAAATTAAAGATGTTTTACATAAAAAGACGATATACAGTCGATATATACCAACATTCAACTAGAAGACGTCAAGTCTCTTACAGATACAGATGGAATAATCACACCGAACAGCTTACTAGAGCAGGGAAAACATCGATTTTCGCAACCATCGATGTTTCCGATGTTTGACAAACATCGATGTCTTCGATGAATTGGAAAAAACATCAATTTTAAACATCGATGTTTCTGATAGTAATACTACAAATAAGTTAAAATAATATTTGTATATTTTTTTATGCGCTGTTCCACCTACTTTCAACGACCTGCGACTGTTTAAGCATTGCATTAGCTATTGCGCTTGATTTAAAGTAAGCGACAATGCTCTTGCACTTGATCTAAATACCTTTAAGACATGACAATTTTAAAGCATTTTGGCTCTCACATGCTTTCTTCATAGTTGCGTCATTATCAGTTACAACTGTTACAACTTTCTCGTGTCAATATAGTTAGCAGAGTTTCTGAATTGTTGTTTGCCGTATGATTTGTGGATGCTAAAAGTTTCTGCGTAGACAGAACTACCGACTGTAATTCAAAATTGTTATTTATGAAATGGCAAGTAATTGTAATATACCCTTCTGTAGCCCTGGACGTCTAACAATCTGAGGTTAGCCGACATCACCTATATTATTCAAAATTGTCATTATGTCGGCTTAATTGTCCATATTCTCGATCCTGCTATTGGCAAGTCCAACACGACCACAAGCTCTCTTTTCTATTTCTATTTAATTGAAAACATTTATATTATAAATTACAAATTTTAATAAGTTCTTTTACAATTTCCTCGCTTCCTCTGCCGACGCTTTTAGAGATGGTAGAAAAGTAAAAACATCGATGTCGAAAATAAAACATCGATGTTTGCCACCTCTTCCAAACATCGATACATCGCTAAAAAAAATCGGTGTTTTGTCCTGCTCTACAGCTCACTCTAGCACTACAACAAAAAATAAACATCATAAAATGTCTTGCAAGCCCGAAGTTTAATTGCAACACTATTTCACTTATTAATGTGACAAAAGCAATAATAACATCACAATCAGACTATTGCCTTCCCATTTATGGATACAGTCCAAAATCCACCCTTCGACCAATACAATCAACTTTAAATACAGCCTACAGACTTGCTTTTGCAATCACAACCGAATCAGAAAAAATCAAATGCGGTATTTTACCGCACTATTCAATCGTTTTCTCCTCCGAAATTATAGCCATCTCTGTAGCCCTTGAAACATTTAAAAGCAAACGAGGCAAGTACTGTATTTGCTCCGACCGACTTTCCGCCATAGACTCTATAGCAAATATCAATAATTCAGAACACTACTCGACAATAGCCCGCAACACACTAATAAAATCTCATCCCAAATTCAAGATTATTTGGATACCCGGCCATGTAGGTATAATAGAAAACGACTTTGCAGACAATTGTACAGAAAAACGCCACCAAATACCCCTATATTACAATCGAAAACAACAACATACAGGACATCAAAAAACACATAGATTCCACACACACTACAAAAATTTTAACTAACATAAACGACACATCGAACTGGTACCAACTATGTTCAACTATGTTTAAACCAATCAACAGCTTCCAACTTTTCAAACACAACGTATAACCCGCTTGATAACAAGACTCAGACTAGGACATACAAAAATCACACCCCAACACTACATAGATAAAAGCCTAAACACCTGCAACCTTTGCAACAATCAGATCCAGACATCAATAGAACACATACTAAGTAACTGTCCATCACAAATTACACACAGACAAGCAATCTTCGGGAACAATAACCCACTCCAACTTCTTTCCAATCCCTCACCGCTAAATATAAACACACTCATAAACTTCTTAAAGACCACAAGCATATACCACCAAATCTGATCACTCTCAATTGTAAATAAGCCCCTATAAATGTAAATAAAACTAAATGTAAGAAAACAACACAAGACATAAAATTGTACAATTTGGAGCTGAAGGCCCTGGATGCCATTGCCCCATAACATTAAGCTAGCCTGTAATTGTAGTATTACTAGGGTAGTTCTCTATACTCCTTAATACAACGGAAGTTGTACTTCTACGTTTCAAATTCGTTTCCAGAACACTACGATTTCTACGATTATTACGTACTTTTTCTCTATATATGTCGAATTTTCTTTATAACGAAGTAATCTTTGTTCCCCTTGAGACTCGCTTTATGGAAGTTTGACTGTATCATTATTGTATATTTTGATATTATTTAAGGATATATATAGGACACCATAAGTGAGATTTCTTAAATGCATTCTTTTCGATATTAGTGGTATTTCTGAAAGTGATTTAGAGTTGATTAAGGTTTCGTGAAAGCAACTCTAAATCAGTTAACGGAAGGATCCCCTTTGCGCACTAATTGGCTGTAGATTTCGTAAACAGCTAGCAGTGTAATCGAACAGCTGATTGGCGCAAAAGTAAACAAAGGCGCGAAAGCAAAACATGACGAAAGAAAGTCTGAAAACAATTTTCCTAAGCTTCTTATACAATAGTTTTTTGGCAGAATTTGTAGTTTTAGTATTAACTGTACAAAAAAGTTTAAAAGGATTTTTATGATATGGCGTCAATGGCGTCATTTTGAAGACTCAAAATTAGGCTTGCTTTTTCAATTTGTGTCGTTTCGTTCTTCATTGTACGTATAACATAAAAGAATAATCCCAAAAATCGTGTATTAACCCGAAAAGGCTCATTTTAAGTACGCATCTTATACTATAAAATCAAATAGTCCTACATCCCGATAAAGTAAATAAAAGTAAAAGTAAAATTGGCTCAAACAGCCACCTTCAGGAGGGCCAGGGCCAAGCTTCTCTCAATCTCTTGGCGTGTGTGCTTATAATTTTTCGCACAAGAGAAAGGGACCTACAGTTTAACGCCGAATCCGAAAGGAAATAGAGAATTTTTGCTTTTTCATGGCTAGTTTTACTTCAGAGCTGGCGCCAGTAGCTGGTGAAGGTGGTGACCGGGTGTGTAAAAGCTTTTTTCTAAAGAAAGAAAAAACTTTTTCAATTAGATGGTCCGAGGCGGGATCGAACCCACACAACCTCCCGCACCAGTAGCCACACATACAACTGGTACGCCACGCCCGATCATAAAGTATGAATAAAGGAAAGCTAACTTCGGCTCGTCCGAAGTTTATATACCCTTGCAGCTTGTATAATTTATATAAATTAAAATTTTTAAATGATTTTCGTCGAAAATTCTTAGCTGAGCTATTTCCCAAACTCAGCAATAGATGGCGTTACTACTTTAACCATTTGCTTGACAGTTTGTTATATGGCAGGTATACGATATATTCATCCGATTTTGACCAAACTCCCTAAAATTTTGTGGAAACTGATAATATTCATAACTGGGAAGTATAAAGACGCTACAATTGACGACAAAAAAGTTTTTCTCACTAGAACTACTTTTTCGACCGATAGTTCTTATGGCAGCTATATGCTATAGTCATCCGATTTGGATCAAAATTGTGTGGTAGCATATAATATTGACCAATAACAAGTTTGGGAGCGATAGCATTAAAAACAAAAAAGTTTTTCCTACTAATACATTTTTTCAGACCTAACTTTTGTATGGCAGCTATACTATATAGTTGTACGATTTGGATCAAAATTAGCAAAAATGTGTGGTAGCATGTAATATTGACCAATAACAAGTTTGGAAGCGATAGCTTGGAAAATAAAAAAGTTTTTCCTACTAAGACTTTTTTTTGGACCTAACTTTTGTATGGCAGCTATACTATATAGTTGTCCGATTTTCATAAAACTTGGTGGAATTATGTGAAAGCATAGAAAACTTAGAAATACGAGATTTGAGGGCATTTGCGTTGAAGACAAAAAAGTTTTTCTCACCAAAACTACTTTTTCGACCGATAGTTCCTATGGCAGCTATCAGATATAGTCATCCGATCCGGCCGATTTCGACAAATGTGCAGCGTATTTGTACCAAAAGGCTTGGTGAGAAGTTTGGTTAAGATAGCTTTAAAACTGATGGAGGAGATAGCATAGAAACAGACGGACGGACAGACGGATATGGCTATATCAACTCAGCTCGTCATGCTGATCAAGAATATATATACTTTATGTGGTCGGAGATGCTTCCTTCTAAACATCTGGACAATTTTAATATACCCTCTACAAGGGTATAAAAAGTAGATCGAATAATTTAAATACGAACGCTCGGGAAAAAAGTCTTCTCGTTCTTGAAATCGAACTTAGTTCGTTCTTTATTTAGTTTTTTATAGGCAAGGGGTGTGAGCATAAGTAGCTGAACGGAGAAAGCAAGCAGTATTGGAGCGTATACGTTCAAATCTTTTGTATTACAAAATTTCGGTATATATGTAGGTACAAATTTCATTATTGAGTTCAGAAGTATGTTCTTGGATCAAGAATTTTCTGATATCGAACACTTTTGATCCAAGTATGAAATGATCTATTTTTTCTCTGAGTGTACAGAATTCCAATGAAAAACCAAAAGAGTAAGTAGAAAACGAGGTCAAGTTCAAAACTAAAGCCTAGTACTGAGGGCGTTCGATTTTTCCTTTCGTCACAGTATTTCATATAAATAGAAACACTTTCTAAAAGGACATGAGCATCAAAGCAAAGCCAAGGTGTTTCTAATTATATTAAATACTGTGACGAAAGGAAAATTCGAACGGCCTCAGTACTAGGCTTAAAGGCCCATTTCCAGAACGCACGAAAATAAGTTTGTATGTCAAACTTCACATGAATAGAAACACTTTTTAAATGTTTTGAAATCTGAATGCTATTACACAGCAGTCTTATTTGTATGAAGTATAAAGCCGAAATAAATTTTAATGTCATCTGGAATCAAGCCTTTAAATTAAAAAAATTCTCTTACTAATACAGTAAGGCTAAATGGGTACACACACATACACAAATTCTTCTGTCAACTTAGGTTTTATTGTGTGGTGTGGGTATTTTTCACTTATGAAGCCTTAGAGTGTCCTACCAGTAATAGCACTCAGAACATAAAAAGGCGGCGGCTAATTTGCAGTCGGCGAGTCAAGTCTATTGAAGATAGTTCCCGGAGGTTCTTTAAAAACAGCAACCAGCTTTCATTGTGATGCTGTATGTGTCCTGTTTTCACAGTAATGTGCAAACATCTAATGACCTCGAGCCGGTTAAGACTTGACAGGTCGAAGGAATTTTATTTTGGGATCAAAATGAGTTAGAATAGCGTGCTCAAGTCATTTTCGAACAATTTTGCAGCAATCCTTTTTCGGTTGAAATATAAGTCAAACATCGAACTCTGTCTAAGCTCGAGTATTCGTGCACCAACTCGATTCCGATAACAAATCAAGAGCTTAAGTCGCAATATAGATTCGAATGTGAGATCAAGTCAAGTTCAAATAACAAGACAAAATCAATTTCGATTGTTTTTGATATATGTCAATCTTGAGCTCAAGAATTTCGGCTTAAAAAAGTACGTGCTCAAGTCAAACCTTTTTTACTTGGTTTGAGAACCACTCTGACATAGATAGGGATGGTTTTCATTCCGGAAATCTCTTAAAAAAGGAACTTGTTTTGGGAAAATGCAAATCTTGTGCAAGAACCGACATTGTCATGAGATAGATGTACACTAAGATAGAATACAGAATTCCGTTGCTATTTGGATGCTGCTTAAACGGTTTTCGAAGCCCTTTAAAAACTTATTTATAAAGTGTGAAAAATGTCAAAATTTCCAAAGGAAATATCAAAGCTGGGCCCACACTTAAAGTAAACTATTCCCAGAACAATTTCCCAAATTTGTTAACTAAAAGCAGGTATCACAAAGTCGAATCCCTTAATCAAATTCACACTTTATTTTTGACCTTGTGTGTGTGTGTGTGTAACATGTTCCAGGAAGTGTCAGCTATAGAGAGATTACAGTTTCCGACAGACACGCAACAAAATCACACCAAGCGGGACATTGATTAGTGTCCAGCGTCAAGTGAGTGAACTGTGACACAATTTGCCATCGAGTAAAGTGCACGTTTGTGTATTAATATGGTCATTGATTATGATTGTGTGGCCACTCAACACACACACACACACACACACACAGTACGCAACGAACGAATGAAGCCATAAAAAGCATTGAACCATACCAGAAGGACACTCATGGGGGCATGTGGGATAAACACACAAGACAAAAGGACATAACGCATAGACACACACACACACACACACACAAATAGCTGGCAATCCCATAATCAGGCCAAAAAAGATCAAAGAAAACTGCAAAATAAACACAGGCTGCAGGCAAAGCTGACAAATCTACGCAACTGCACAGTTGTTGATGAAAAACAAGCCTGTCGCGTCCAATAATTAGACTGGGCCGTCCGTCGTCAGGGTTAAACAACTAGGCCACTAACTGACTTAAAGGCCCAAGTCCAGCGGCAAACAAAGTTTTAATCGGGCCAGATCCCGCTGCCAGGTGCCAGTTGCCAGTCAGGTTTGCCGCGTGGCCGTGACGAACTTTTTTAATGAGCCTCGTTTTGCGGCTAATAAACATTTGCTTGCCGTTCCCGTAAGCAGTTGATGTTGCCATGACGCCATGTTTTTAATTGGCAAAAGCGGCCGCTTGGCCATTTCTTTTTTCCCTCGAGGGCGCAAGGAGCAACGCAACAGTTGATGCCATGCGGGCCAGAAGGCAATTGCATATTTTATTAAATTGCCTCACACACACACACACTCTCATCAACATCTACTTATAAACAACAACAATGGCCACGTTATTTTGTCACAACAATTCATTATGAAAAATAAAAAAAATAAAAAAATACGCCAAGGACAAGGGCCATTGCCAAAAAAAGTTATGAAAAGCGTTGCGACCCATTTGACATGACGCATACGCCACGTTGACTGGTCGCTCGAAAAAGTTTGCTATTATACATATTTACATTTATATATATTTATATATAAACATGTATACTCTTAAGGGGAGAGTTTTAAGGCAGTTGCAACAAGTTGGAAAATAATATTTTTACGGCTTTCACTTTCGCTAAGATTTTCAGAACTCGAAAAAATTTCAGGACATAAAATGAAAACTAAAACAGGTCGTAGAAATTTGTAGTTTATAGCTGCATTTTCCAAAGTACAAATTCCTTTTTTTAAGTACGAATACCTAAATACCGAAATACTAGATTCTAAAACGATTCGGAATGTATTCAGTTCATTTCAGACGACTTTAAGATCTTGCAGTCTCAGCTTTTAAATCGGCATGGCCTAGATCCAATCCGGAGACACTCTTAAAAAAAACCACAATACTTTATTACAATAGTTATTAAAAAGTTCTTAAATAAATACCGAAAAATTCATCAATTATGAACAAATATTAGTTCCGTTTAATTCCAAACAACCGGTACGAGCGAAGCTCTTTACGACGATAAATCTGATTGAAAAAGAAAATTTTTTTGGATTCGTTTGCATAAACTAAATCTTGAAATAACCATAAAATAAAACTTATTTTGAACAAATTTTGGACTATGATTTCTGAAATATAAGAAATGAATTTTTGACTGTATAAAGAAATATATGGTGAAAATCGACATTGGTTGTTGCAACATCTTTTGTTGTAGACTGCTAAGGATTGTGGTTCATTGTCTAACTGAATTTTTGAAAGGAAAACCCTTTTTTACGGACTCAATCTGATTTGTAATTAAGTTTAGGAACGCAAACTGCCATGCATTTCTGGTATGGGAATAAAATCCCAGTTCTGCTTCTTAATTCCTTGTTTAAGGACTCGAGCAGATTTTATATTTAAGTCAGGAACGGATAATGGAAATAATTTAAACATAATAATTTATAGCACTGAATTCACAACTTGACCTCGTGGCAGCCACTCTTCAATTAAAATTCAATTCAAATTTTGCTTCCCCTCTTCCACCCCTCTTTTCACTGTTAATTCACTGTTAAGTCACTGTTAAGTCACTGTTAAGTCACTGTTAAGCCACTGTTAAGTCACTGTTAAAACACACAACTCAACCCAACCGCTCATACGACAAAGCGGCGGTAACAGCGACGTTAAAAGTGGTTGACTTTGCAAATATTTACAAAATCAAATACAAAAGCGTAGCTAAAGAAATCTGTCGCAAAGACAAAATTTTTTAAGTTTTAGTCCCCTGCTGTAAAAACATCAGTGAAATAATAAAACTTAACCAAGTTCCACTAGCTTTAACTATAAGTTAAAGCAAAGTGAAAGACACAGTTAGAAATAGTTAGAAACAGTTAGAAATAGTCCAATGCGATTCACCACGATTCGCCACAGCGCGGCTCTGGCTCGTTGTGCCTGGTTTTTGCTGTTGAATCGCATTGGAGTTCCCAAGCGATTATGGCATCTCAGGCATGAGGAGGGAGTTGTTTTCTGATTGTGGTACCAGGTGAAGACCGCTGATGATATGGTAGAGATACCATTGAAACAGCTGTTCGGTCAACTAACCTCCTTTGTGGTGTGTCCCTGTTTTAAAGATTTGTACCAACATAGCGAGACCTAGAGCCGGTAAAAAATTTGAAGGTTTTAATTAACATAAAGGTCGTTAAAACATACATGCGATTATTTAAAATAATTATGAAAAAAGCCCTTTTGAAGCCACATGATTTACTTTGTTTTTGTTTTATAGATATAGATAGAATGGCTGGACAAGTTTTCATGGACGAAAAATTAAAATGGTCGACCATTTTTTGTTACTTGTGAAAATTTTGTTTTCAATTAATAAACGAGAGCGTAAGTTAAAGTCGGCTCTAACCGACTTCGATATACCCGTTACTCATGGAAGCAAATGTTTATTAGCCTTCCTGTATGCCTGAGGTGGGTCAGCCGAAAAGTATGCAACATTTTTTAACTCGGCTATTTATTATCCGCCAGATATTAATAGACATTTGTCAATTACTAAATCCAACATAAATGACTCCAAATTCATCACGATAAACAGATCAGACAAAAAAACTTTTGAAAACGTATCACCTTTCCTAATAAAAACAAGAAAGAAAGTCGGTCAAACCCGACTATTACATACTCTGCACCCTTAATGTCGCAGCTCGAATTTGGTCACGAGTCAAACGGCCAGTTAGCACACAACGCACAACGCAGTGCGCTCTCTAAGTCTCCCTCTCTCTCTCTCTCTCTCTCTCTCTCTCTCTCTCTCTCTCTCTCTCACTAAGATTGCTGCTGAACGCAATGCTTAGGTTATGGGTGGGGTGGGTGGTGGGCGTTAACTGACCGTTTTTTGCTCATAACTTGATTATCGTTCATCCGATCTTTATCATTCCTTCAGCAAATCGATAAATAATTTTGAGTACTAGATATCTCTAGAAAGTACGAACCATCTATCATCAAAACTGTAGGAGATATGACGTTTTTTCCAAATTGCGGGGGCGTGAGGGGGCGTGGCAAAAATTGAAAATAAACTTGATCTGCGTGCAGACAATAGGAGTCTACATTTCAAATTTGGTTGCTCTAGCTCTTCTAGTCTCTGAGATCTAGGTGTTCATACAGACAGACGGACGGACGGACGGACGGACAGACGGACAGACGGACAGACGGACAGACGGACAGACGGACATGGCTATATCGAATCGGCTGTTGATGCTGATCAAGAATATATATACTTTATATGGTCGGAAATGATTCCTTCTGGCTGTTACATACATTTGCACGACTTTAGTATACCCTTTTACTCTACGAGTAACGGGTATAAAAACCTTCAACGGTACAACAAACAGAAAACACACAAAAAACAGAAAAATTATGCGAAACTGGACATTTTTAATTCAGAAAAATCAAAGCTTATTTAGCAAGTGCGTGACACTCATCATGATTCTGTCATTCTTATTAATGGAGTACTTGGCCATTCTGTTACGAGTTTACAAAATTTTCTTTCTTTACAAAATTTAATCGGCCTTGCAACCAATTGGCAAAATGTCATCAAAGCCATATTAAGTACGGATTCCAGTTTATTTTATATCAAATGCACATGCCATTCTTTTCTTTTATGCTCAAAAACTTACACCTGATATCGAAAATCTTTGTCGAAACAGCTACTCATACTTTGCCTGGAGCCCCAATAGAGTCTCCGAATTAACAGAGCTTCCAGAGCTGCCATGACAAGATGGAAAAAAAATTATCATATCTTCTTCATCTTCATCTTATCAATGGGACGCACTCCAGTTATTCTTTTTGGCTGAGTGCTTAGATGTTAACAACATTAAACCAAATAAGGAAGCCAACTTAACGGCTAAACAAAAAATTTAATATATTTTTACTTTTACGTTACCTTTTAAAAACTATAAATGAATTAAATACCGAACACAACAGCGCGCGAGTTTTATTTGGAGCTAGTTTTAAAAATATTCAAGAGATTCAACTTTTCACAGACATTAAATCCCTTTTAATGATAACGCCATAAAAAATATTTTTAAGTGAACAAACTTATACTGTTAAATTTCTTAGACATTTCGAATACCTTTATGACTCAGATCCCGAAACAGCTGCTGCAACTAACTTATCAGATAAAAAAGGAAAATGAACTAGTCGACGAAAATAACAAAATTGACTTTCTGTCCAAGTATTTTAAGAATTAGTTACTTTTGTTTAATTAAAACAAAGCTTAGAAATAAACTTGGATTTCCGTTTATGACTGACATAATGCTTTGTAGAGAGCTTTGTTCATATACAAATTTTCATGTTTGGTCAACAAATGACCTAAAAGAAAATATTGATTGAACTATTTACTTCTATTATTACTCAATGAAGAACGTTTTGATCTCTAAAAAGACAAAAATTAGACTGAGTATTTGAATGAACTTTATTTTCAGCTTTCAGAAAAAGAATTGGGTTATATTTGGTTTGTTTTGGTTATAAAAATTAATTTTGTTATGTTTATTTTTCAGGTATAATAAATACTATACAATGTAGTTCAGGATCTTTTTCCATTGAAATGGAACTTTTTTTGAAATATATTTTGAGCTTTTGTTTCCTTAATGGAGCCTTTTCGAATTTTTTTGGAGCATTTTATTTTTGCTAGTGGCAACCGTGGTCGTAACTCAAATTTTAGGCATTTGTACGTGAAATCGCTACGATGACAATTCGAGCCGTGTGCGTAGGTCCTTACGTTTTCATACAAACAAATTGGCATAACAAATAAAGGGAAAGATGAACAATGAGTAAGGGACAACTTAGCTAACTAAAATCTTTACCTCCTTCATCTTTCCTTTTTTTTGTACATGAAATAAATTTACATATATCGAAACTTTAACTAGTAGAGGAAAACCGAAAATAATTTCGGTTATCTGTTACGGTTACAAATTGTGAAGTGTTTTTAGCAGGGCTGCAAACCCAAATAAATTTTCGGAACCTCCGTTTTGCTGGTTCGAGGTTTTTGGGCGTTGGTTTTGGTTCGAACCTTGGTTCGTTGCACGTTTTTCCCAATATATTTTAAATAACAATACAATAGGTATACATTTGACGCGTAGATACATTGTTAGTCCACATTTACACGGTGAAGCAAACTTCGTGAAGTTCCTCAGGAAGTTTTTGTTTCTAGGGAAGAACTGTAGGGGGCACTCGAAGCAGGCAAAGCTTCATGGCAAGCTGGCAATGAAGTTTTTCGATATGTATAATATATATGGTTTTTAGGGGTAAAGGGTTACGGTTTGCCGTTCGGATTCGACGTTTAACTGTAGATCCCTTTGGAAGCACACAAGCCAAGAGATTCGATCGGCTTGTGGCGCTTTGGCTTTTGTATGAAGCCAAATATGAATTGTTTAGCTTGGATTGAAGCAATATATACCCGAAAAATCAGGGATATTTGATCAGGAAAATCAAAAGAAAAAAAGGGCCCAAAATCGAATTTGCATTTTTCAATGGCCGCCATTTTGTCGAAAAAAATCAGAAAATTTTTTTCGATGGTCAGACTAGAATGACATCTATACTGATTATAACCCCGTTTTTACTTTTCATTTCAGACAACCTGGAGACGAGAAATCGTGGCCGCCAGCACTATAACCTTTTTTTTTGACCCCCCCCCACTTTGACGGCCGAGAACTTTTTGAACAGCCCTCATTTTTTTGCTTACTTTAATCTGTTTGTATCACAATAACAAAAACAGAATTGGAAAAACTCTTTGCGTTTTTAAACAAGATTTTTTTAAAAAAGGTCAAAAAAAACAGCATCGACATAGAGAATCCCCCCTTAAAGCCACATGAGTTTTATTATTTTATATATCGAAGATGGCCAGGAAGTCTGTGGTTACTAGATCCTTAATTCTTTTTTCTATGAATTGAATTCACTTGGCATTGAGCTGTCGGTTTCAACTGCTTAAGCAATTCCGATCTGTAGCAGGTACACCCGTTATGGTACACATATACACATACCCCACACTAAACTGGCCCTTAAAAATAAATTTTAAAGCGCCGGGCAGAAATGGTTTCTCCTTGAGCCCGAATGAGTCCATAAAAAAGATAATGGAACGCTGCTCGAAAATTTGAAAAGCGTCCCAAACGTGCAGAGTTTTTGGGAATCTTGGATGATCTCTTTGATATTGCTCATGCCCCTAATAACATGCATATCGATATATGCTTAAGCAAAGAGAGAAGGGTCGTCCGGATTGTATGGTTGGTGTCGACGATAAAGAACTCCTTCATCTTTCATTAGCATTTCTTGGAGAAAGTTGTTCGTACTTGCAGTTCAACATCAAAGGCAAGATTTATTTATTTACTTTATATTAAAGTTTGGTATAGATGTACAAGTGCGATTGCAGCACCAAAACTGGATTTGCAATTTATTCAGGACTCAATCGCTTACAAAGAAAAAGACAAAGCGGTATCTGATAGTCTTATCCAAGATTAAAAATCATTTATGGTATTTGTCTACGGAGACTATTGCAATCGCATTTTTTGATTCGACCATTGAGGATAAGGAAAAAAGGAAAATGGAACTAGCCTTGTAGTCAAGCGATCCAAAAGTAAAAGTATTGGATAATAGAAAAATATCGAACGCAGAATACTTACTGTTTAGTTTAATAAGCGCCTTTATTTCGTTTAGAACAAAGGATTTTTTTGATTCGTTTGGTCTGTCAAGCGATTTTTTAAGACTAGATCTTTCAACTTGCAACGTTAAAGATAATTATCTTGAAGGCATTGAGTTCTGCAATGATTTATTTGTGGTAAACGATGCTGCTGAGCGTGGAATCAAATTTATGAAAAACAACAATCGCATATTGAGAAAAATCAAACAGGAGAAGCAGTTAGTTCTTCAATTTGTTGAAGATTATAGAAAAAAATTTCCTTCGCATTACAAAATGGATCTTGTATCGATAGGTTAAGAACTCAAAGCATACAGAAATATAAGAAGTAGTCGTAAAAGCTTTTTGTTATATTTTTAATTACAATTTTTGAAAAAAAAAAATATGTGAAAAATAAACAAAAAGTTCTGCTAAATCATTTTTTTCGTTCTTTTTATCTTGAATTGGCCACTTTCATCTTCAAAACTACTGTCTTGATATATTTTAATAAAAAGCAACCAAAATATGGCAGACAAAACAAGTGTAAAAAATGATCTAAATATGATCTAAAACTCGATTTTACCCCCCATTTTTCTCATACATTTTGCTCTATGGATCTTTAGGTCGATGGGGCGGCCATCAAACTTTATCCGATCGGCCCCAAATTTTTTATGATCTCATTTGGCCTCAAGGAGACGGCATATCCGCCCGGCGCTTTAAAAAAAATAAAAAATATTCCTAAGGGCCAGTCTACCCCATACTGTACATACTCACATACCCTATGCTGTACGTACTCACATATCCCATACGGTACATATATCACATACTCTTAGCTTTACACATGCTTCGCACTGGATACAGACACACTAACACTAATGTAACTTAGGATAAGCGCAGCCGAACGCATTAAATAAAGATCAGTTATTCTGCAGCAATCGAAGTGAACGCGTGTTATTCTTTGCCTACAGATCTTACTTAAATCGCAACTTGTAACCGTAGATATGTCACCTTCCGTAAAACCTTATTAACATAGAGTTCAACGTACAAACGCTTACACGAAAACTAAAGTGGAATTGAGTACAGGCCTGAAAATGTGAGACTTTAAAAGTGGACAACCCTGTTGACAACAAATGTTATCATTATTAAAGTTTTGACTTACATTGCGTATGAGTAATATTTAGTTTAAAATTTTATGGCTTCGTCGAGGCCATTAGTGAAAGTTTAATTCTTCCGTTTGAAATTTTGTCAA
>JBAMBO010001829.1:0-41824 GCA_037044535.1 Lordiphosa magnipectinata
TGTAGTTCAGGATCTTTTTCCATTGAAATGGAACTTTTTTTGAAATATATTTTGAGCTTTTGTTTCCTTAATGGAGCCTTTTCGAATTTTTTTGGAGCATTTTATTTTTGCTAGTGGCAACCGTGGTCGTAACTCAAATTTTAGGCATTTGTACGTGAAATCGCTACGATGACAATTCGAGCCGTGTGCGTAGGTCCTTACGTTTTCATACAAACAAATTGGCATAACAAATAAAGGGAAAGATGAACAATGAGTAAGGGACAACTTAGCTAACTAAAATCTTTACCTCCTTCATCTTTCCTTTTTTTTGTACATGAAATAAATTTACATATATCGAAACTTTAACTAGTAGAGGAAAACCGAAAATAATTTCGGTTATCTGTTACGGTTACAAATTGTGAAGTGTTTTTAGCAGGGCTGCAAACCCAAATAAATTTTCGGAACCTCCGTTTTGCTGGTTCGAGGTTTTTGGGCGTTGGTTTTGGTTCGAACCTTGGTTCGTTGCACGTTTTTCCCAATATATTTTAAATAACAATACAATAGGTATACATTTGACGCGTAGATACATTGTTAGTCCACATTTACACGGTGAAGCAAACTTCGTGAAGTTCCTCAGGAAGTTTTTGTTTCTAGGGAAGAACTGTAGGGGGCACTCGAAGCAGGCAAAGCTTCATGGCAAGCTGGCAATGAAGTTTTTCGATATGTATAATATATATGGTTTTTAGGGGTAAAGGGTTACGGTTTGCCGTTCGGATTCGACGTTTAACTGTAGATCCCTTTGGAAGCACACAAGCCAAGAGATTCGATCGGCTTGTGGCGCTTTGGCTTTTGTATGAAGCCAAATATGAATTGTTTAGCTTGGATTGAAGCAATATATACCCGAAAAATCAGGGATATTTGATCAGGAAAATCAAAAGAAAAAAAGGGCCCAAAATCGAATTTGCATTTTTCAATGGCCGCCATTTTGTCGAAAAAAATCAGAAAATTTTTTTCGATGGTCAGACTAGAATGACATCTATACTGATTATAACCCCGTTTTTACTTTTCATTTCAGACAACCTGGAGACGAGAAATCGTGGCCGCCAGCACTATAACCTTTTTTTTTGACCCCCCCCCACTTTGACGGCCGAGAACTTTTTGAACAGCCCTCATTTTTTTGCTTACTTTAATCTGTTTGTATCACAATAACAAAAACAGAATTGGAAAAACTCTTTGCGTTTTTAAACAAGATTTTTTTAAAAAAGGTCAAAAAAAACAGCATCGACATAGAGAATCCCCCCTTAAAGCCACATGAGTTTTATTATTTTATATATCGAAGATGGCCAGGAAGTCTGTGGTTACTAGATCCTTAATTCTTTTTTCTATGAATTGAATTCACTTGGCATTGAGCTGTCGGTTTCAACTGCTTAAGCAATTCCGATCTGTAGCAGGTACACCCGTTATGGTACACATATACACATACCCCACACTAAACTGGCCCTTAAAAATAAATTTTAAAGCGCCGGGCAGAAATGGTTTCTCCTTGAGCCCGAATGAGTCCATAAAAAAGATAATGGAACGCTGCTCGAAAATTTGAAAAGCGTCCCAAACGTGCAGAGTTTTTGGGAATCTTGGATGATCTCTTTGATATTGCTCATGCCCCTAATAACATGCATATCGATATATGCTTAAGCAAAGAGAGAAGGGTCGTCCGGATTGTATGGTTGGTGTCGACGATAAAGAACTCCTTCATCTTTCATTAGCATTTCTTGGAGAAAGTTGTTCGTACTTGCAGTTCAACATCAAAGGCAAGATTTATTTATTTACTTTATATTAAAGTTTGGTATAGATGTACAAGTGCGATTGCAGCACCAAAACTGGATTTGCAATTTATTCAGGACTCAATCGCTTACAAAGAAAAAGACAAAGCGGTATCTGATAGTCTTATCCAAGATTAAAAATCATTTATGGTATTTGTCTACGGAGACTATTGCAATCGCATTTTTTGATTCGACCATTGAGGATAAGGAAAAAAGGAAAATGGAACTAGCCTTGTAGTCAAGCGATCCAAAAGTAAAAGTATTGGATAATAGAAAAATATCGAACGCAGAATACTTACTGTTTAGTTTAATAAGCGCCTTTATTTCGTTTAGAACAAAGGATTTTTTTGATTCGTTTGGTCTGTCAAGCGATTTTTTAAGACTAGATCTTTCAACTTGCAACGTTAAAGATAATTATCTTGAAGGCATTGAGTTCTGCAATGATTTATTTGTGGTAAACGATGCTGCTGAGCGTGGAATCAAATTTATGAAAAACAACAATCGCATATTGAGAAAAATCAAACAGGAGAAGCAGTTAGTTCTTCAATTTGTTGAAGATTATAGAAAAAAATTTCCTTCGCATTACAAAATGGATCTTGTATCGATAGGTTAAGAACTCAAAGCATACAGAAATATAAGAAGTAGTCGTAAAAGCTTTTTGTTATATTTTTAATTACAATTTTTGAAAAAAAAAAATATGTGAAAAATAAACAAAAAGTTCTGCTAAATCATTTTTTTCGTTCTTTTTATCTTGAATTGGCCACTTTCATCTTCAAAACTACTGTCTTGATATATTTTAATAAAAAGCAACCAAAATATGGCAGACAAAACAAGTGTAAAAAATGATCTAAATATGATCTAAAACTCGATTTTACCCCCCATTTTTCTCATACATTTTGCTCTATGGATCTTTAGGTCGATGGGGCGGCCATCAAACTTTATCCGATCGGCCCCAAATTTTTTATGATCTCATTTGGCCTCAAGGAGACGGCATATCCGCCCGGCGCTTTAAAAAAAATAAAAAATATTCCTAAGGGCCAGTCTACCCCATACTGTACATACTCACATACCCTATGCTGTACGTACTCACATATCCCATACGGTACATATATCACATACTCTTAGCTTTACACATGCTTCGCACTGGATACAGACACACTAACACTAATGTAACTTAGGATAAGCGCAGCCGAACGCATTAAATAAAGATCAGTTATTCTGCAGCAATCGAAGTGAACGCGTGTTATTCTTTGCCTACAGATCTTACTTAAATCGCAACTTGTAACCGTAGATATGTCACCTTCCGTAAAACCTTATTAACATAGAGTTCAACGTACAAACGCTTACACGAAAACTAAAGTGGAATTGAGTACAGGCCTGAAAATGTGAGACTTTAAAAGTGGACAACCCTGTTGACAACAAATGTTATCATTATTAAAGTTTTGACTTACATTGCGTATGAGTAATATTTAGTTTAAAATTTTATGGCTTCGTCGAGGCCATTAGTGAAAGTTTAATTCTTCCGTTTGAAATTTTGTCAAATTTAATTGATTTTCCACATTGACATTAAAAAGCTCACTCTAAGGTAAACAGTACTAAGATCGGTCTAAGTGTAAGACAGCCAAGCTCCCTTAAAAGCCCTGGGCTCAATATCTACCAATTCAATTTCGGTAAAGGGCTGCCGCAAATTTATCCAAGAAAAGAAACATCCAAGGGCAATTATAAAGCCTTAAAAGAAACAAGCAATAGTAACAAGCTACTCAATCAGTCACTTCCTGCAGAAGCTAGCTAACACGCAACAAAAAACGCTCTATGCATGCTTTGCAAAGCACAATGCCAGATGATAAACTGAGATCCTTATTCTTTGTGTGCTTTTCGTGCACGTTTATAGCATTTTTCTACAAAATATTATTGATTTGGTCTCTTCTGAAGGGCATCAGAGCCTTGACTCATCTGAAAATAATTTCCCTGTCATTGGGTTATTCCTGTTGTCGTTGCTGCTGCCGCTGCTGCTGCTGTTGGCTGACACAAGTTTTCATCATTCAAATTTACTTTGGCTGAAACTTTTTCGGGGCGCGCCTTTCAGTAAAGCAAACTTTTTGCCGTTCGTTGCCTACTTTCCGGGGCGCCCTTTTTTTGATTTTGCCGCCGCTTTTATTGTTGCTGTTGCTGTTGTTGTTGTTATTATTATTATTGTTACTGTTGGCAGACAGCAAATCAACAAAATTATGATAAACAGCTGCAGGTATAAGACCGTTAAACGAAAAAGACCCAAAAAAAAAAAAAGGGAAAAATGAAAGAAAAAACAAAAACTGACATCACGCTTGGCCGCACTCTGTGTTTTTTTTTTCTTAAATATAATTCTTCTTCAATATAATGTTATTTTTATTATATGCAAAAAAAAAAGAAGTAAAAATCAACTAAAATATTTGCAAATGCTTACAATGGCGTGTTAAAGCTTTTGATCTTTCTCTTTTCCCCGTATTAACACGGCTGTCATATATTTACCCACCTCGGCACATACATTTCAATGCGAACTGCGAATTTGGGGAGTGTGTGAGTGTGCAAGCTCCAAGGTGACAGCAATTCCCCAGCTGGCTTTGCCTTGGAGATTTTTTTGCATATTGCCTGGCAAATCGACGGCTTGCCTCAGCCGCACAGCAACATGTCAAAATTTCACAACGCTTCAGTTGAGCATTTTCAGCCACTCTCCGTGGGGCCACAGACTGTTGCTTTATTTTCAGGTAACAGCGTGGTAAATATTTGCATATTTGATATTTATGTACGAACAACTTTTTTACACAATGTAGATTTTTATATCGATTTTGGTCTCGTGGCTCTCACTCTCTCACCCTGTTAGCCTGTTGCCGCATTATTTTTAGTTATTTTTTTTGCACACACTTGTTAATGTTTGCTTTACACTCTGCGGCCGCCTACACAGCAACTGTAAGACAAAACTGCCAACAACTAACCAAACCAAGTACAAAGCATTTGCTGTCGTCATGTTAGCAAAAAAAAAAAGTAGAAAAAATTAAATAGAAACATTTTTGTGGGAGTTGAACTTTCTATAAATAGGCCCCAGAGGGCTGGACAAACCAGCTGCTTGTGGACGTTTTCTGTCTTTGACTTATTATACCCTTGCAGAGGGCATTTTAACATTGATTTGACATTTGGTACGCTTGACAGAAAGATTCTGTGTAATAAATCATTGCACGAACATTTTCTGGATTTTGTTTTCGTTTCAAAAATGTAAACAGTAAACTGAATGTAAGATTGGGCTAAAAAATATCGAACTTTTTAATTAAAGGGGACAATTGGAACTGTTTGCACTTAAGAACCCAAGGCTAGATATGCTAAAGGTAAACTTATATGAAAGTGCTATCAAATTTGTTTAAAGAGATGAATTTCGCATTAAGAAACTCAATCTTTTGTGGGATCATTAGTCCACATGTATTTCTGTCGGTCAGCTGGTCGCACTGCAGCATTTTGGAAAGGAGTTACTCTTAAAGAGTCACTGATCAAGAGTCACTGAACAAGAGTCACTGAACAAAAGTCGCTTTACAAAAGTCACTCTACAGAAGTCATTCGACAAGAATCACTCTACAAGAAATCACTGAACAATAGTCGCTCTACAAGCGTCACTCCACAAGAGTGAGAGTCTCTCTACAAAAGTCGCTGAATAAGAGTCACTGAACAAGAGTTACTCTACAAGAGTCGCTCTACAAGTCCCTCCACAAAAGTTACTCTACAAGAGTCACTCTACAAAAGTCATTAAACAAGAGTCGCTCTACAAGAGTGACTCAATAAGTGTCACTCCACAAGAAGTCTGAACAAGAGTCGCTCCACAAGAGTGACTGAAGAAGCTTCACTGTGTAAGAGTCTCTCTACAAAAGTCGCTGAATAAGAGTCAGTGAGCGAGAGTTACTCTACAAGAGTCGCTCAACAAGTCCCTGTACAAAATTAATTCTACAAGAGTCAGTCCACAATAGTCACTCTACAAGAGTCACTCTACAAGAGTCACTTTACAAGACTCACTGAACAAGAAGTCACTGAACAAAAAGTCACTGAACAAGACTTTCTCTACAAGAGTCACTCTACAAGAGTAATTTAATAAGTGTCGCTCTACAAGAAGTCACTGAACAAAAGTCGATCTATAAGCGTCACTCTACAAGACTGACTGAAAAATCTTCACTGTGTAAGAGTCTCTCTACAAGCGTCGCTGAATAAGAGTCACTGAAGAAGAGTTACTCTACGAGTCCCTCCACAAAAGTTACTCTACAAGAAGCACTCTACAAGAGTCACTGAACAAGAGTGTAGAGAGTCGCACCACAAGAGTAACTCAATAAGAGTCACTCTACAAGAAGTCAAGGAACAAAAGGTCACTGAACAAGAGTTACTCTACAAGAGTCACTCTACAAGAGTCGCACTACAAGACTGACTCAATAAGTGTCACTCTACAAGAAATCACTAAACAAGAGTTACTCTAAATCACTCCACAAGAGTGACTGAAGAAGCTTCACTGTGTAAGAGACTCTCTAGAAGAGTCACTGAACAAGAGTCACTCTACAAGAGATGCTCCACAAGTCACTCCACAAAAGTTACTCTACAAATCCACTCTACAAGAGTCACTGAACAAGAGTCGCACTACAAGAGTAACTCAATGAATTTCACTCTACAAGAAGTCACTGAGCAAGAAGTCACTGCACAAGAGTTACTCTACAAGAGGTCACTGAGCAAGAAGTCACTGCACAAGAGTTACTCTACAAGAGTCACTGTACAAGAGTCACTCTACAAGAGTCACAGAATAAGAGTCGGGCCACAAGAGTGACTCAATAAGTATCACTCTACAAGAAGTCACTGAATAAGAGTCGCTCAATTGGCGTCACTCCACCAGTTTGACTGAACAAGCTTCACTGTGTAAGAGTTTCTCTACAAGAGTCACTCTACAAGAGTCACTGAACAAGAGTCACTCTACAAGAGTTGGTCTACAAGTCACTATACCAGAGTCACTGAACATGAGTAACTCAATGAATGACACTCTACAAGAAGTCACTGAGCAAGAAGTCACTGCACAAGAGTTACTCTACAAGAGTCACTGAACAAGAGTCACTCTACAAGATATGCTCCACAAGTCACTCCACAAAAGTTGCTCTACAAATCCACTCTACAAGAGTCACTGAACAAGAGTCGCACTACAAGAGTAACTCAATGAATTTCACTCTACAATAAGTCACTGAGCAAGAAGTCACTGCATAAGAGTTACTCTACAAGAGTCACTCTACAAGAGTCACTGAACAAGAGTCGCGCCACAAGAGTGACTCAATAAGTATCACTCTACAAGAAGTCACTGAATAAGAGTCGCTCAATTGGCGTCACTCCACCAGTGTGACTGAACAAGCTTCACTGTGTAAGAGTTTCTCTACAAGAGTCACTCTACAAGAGTCACTGAACAAGAGTCACTCTACAAGAGTCGGTCTACAAGTCGCTATACCAGAGTCACTGAACAAGAGTAACTCAATGAATGTCACTCTACAAGAGGTCACTTAGCAAGAAGTCACTGCACAAGAGTTACTCTACAAGAGTCACTGAACAAGAGTCGCGCCACAAGAGTGACTCAATAAGTATCACTCTACAAGAAGTCACTGAACAAGAGTCGCTCTGTAGGCGTCACTCCGCCAGTGTGAGTGAACAAGCTTCATTGTGTAAGAGTTTCTGAACACTGTGTAAGACTCGCTGAACAAGAGTCACTGAACAAGAGTTACTCTACAAGAGTCGCTCTACAAGTCACTACACAAGAGTCACTGAACAAGAGTCAATCTACAAAAGTCACTGAAAAGCAGACGCACTACAAGCGTCAAACTACAAGAGTCACTAAACGAAAGTCACTGAACAAGAGTCGCTATTCAAGAGAGAAAGTCTTTTCACAGCAGCTGAAGATGGCAGCAGACAATTGAATATAGGAAATGGATTCTTTATAAAAGGATACAATTTTTAAATGTGAATAGTTTGTCAAATTGATGGTATAGTCATGATCAAATGCAGGCCTACTAGATTATCATGTCTCATGTATCATGTACATGATGATCAGTGTGACGGCGGCCTTAAAAAAGTACATGACTTATTTAGTTCAGTGAACAACTAATTTTTGTTCTGCTCATTCATTAAGACAGCAACACAAATTGTTTGCTACAAGTTTTAGTAAATCGAGTCACTCTGCGTCGTCTTAAATTACAAATAGGCAGCTTTTTTGTCGGCCAGATCGAATGACTATAACAGAAGTGGGCAAGAAATGTTGAGTTTGGAAGCAGTTCAACAACAACAACTGAAAATTAACCATTATTATCGAGTCTCGAGCGCGCACACTGCACCTGAAACAATCTTCTTCTGTGCATTCTTAGAACTTGTAATCAAATTATTAAGTCCCAAACTTATACATTCAATAAAATTACAGAAATAGCAAGAGTATCCCAACTTTAGCGTAACTTTATTCATTTTACGTTTAATGAAATCAATAAAAACCAAAAAAAAAAATCAAATTGTGAAAACAACAACAAAAATTTTGGAAAACAAATCAAAGAGCTTAGCTGCCAGCCAGTTTGTCGTTTCGTATATTCAATTTATTATTCTTTGACTAGACAAACAAAACACAGCTACACGCTTTACGCTTTCCGCTTTTCCCCACCCCCCCCTAAACAATCTATATATATATATAAATATATTTATTTATTTGCAATTTGTATAAATGGCACATAAATCACACATTGGGGTCGCCATTTACAGTGTAAACACAGAAATGTTGCCTCGATGTTGACTTGTTGTAATAGTATAAGCTCCCCCCCCCCTGCCATAACAGCAATTCTTTTTTTCACCTCATTTATCTTATTGTATATTAGCGCATTTTTGGGCAGCTGTAATCACAATTTCACAATTTATATTTGCACATAAATAATGTGTGTGTAACCAGATGCTTGTGGCACAGGACCGATGTGTATTTGATGAGTTTCTGTTCAGATATTCTGTTTTATGATTATCGAAAGTCAATATATTTCATGCTGGCAATTTAATATAAATTAATGTTAGTCCAACTGGATAGCTAATTAGTTAGGTTAATTTCGTATGTGAGTATGGCCGTTCCATATGTTGCAGTAAATTTGTTAATATTTTAACAGAATTACCGCATTGGGCAGTATCTGATTAGCCTATATCTCCACTATATGTGGAGAGTTAATGCTGAGAGTAGTTGGGCGTTTAGTTGGGCACTCATAAACCACAAGCTCGTATATACATTGCGCTATTTTTATTCCAACTTTTCTTGACACTTTTCTTGGTAAATCACGCTCCTGTTGTCAGAATCATTCTTCCAAGTATTGTGAACTGGTTAGCAAAGAAAAAACCGCATGTCAAATGACATTCAGATTAAGCTATTTTTGTACCTCCTGCAGTTCATACCAGGAAAATAGAATTAGTTAGAATTCTGGGAATGACTACCTTACAGTCGTGGTTTACTTTGTTCTTGTTTGGATGGCGATTTGTTGACTGCTCTGTCTTCTTACTCACAAGCAACTCAGAATTGTAAAAACTGATTTATTTCATAATAAATTTGTAAAAATTTTTGAACAAAAAAATTGTGGGCTTTGTAAACGATACTCCACGCAATGGAAATGGAACTTAACTTCAGTTGAGATTCAATTTATTATGACTTGGATTGTTAACAGGAATCCTGCATTGTTGTCAGTGAGCAAACTTTTGGTGACGCTGCGTTTTTATGCAAATGGCAGCTTCCTCATAACTGCGGGTGACTTCTGTGGAGTCAGCGTTCCTTTAGCAAGCTGTGCAATTCAACAAGTGAATGTGGAAAATATGCTGGTGACAGCCAATGGCAACTTTCAGAATAGCCAAGTTTTCGTATACGAATTTAATCACATCTGCAAGCCATTTTATTTGACTTTTTCTCAACAACAAACACAGCTGATTGGTTCGAAAGGTTTGAAAAACTCCATTGCAGCGATAGCAATTTATCAATATCGGTTGAAGCTATGGTTGGAAAAGCCAATGTACCTAAACTTAGGTCATCTTGAGCAAAAAATTCTTGAGAAATTGGGCCTTAAAAATAAGAAAAATCCGTTTTAAAATTAACAAAATCATGACTATTCGTTGTCAAAAGTCCATAAAGCACGCTATTTCCCAATTTATAAGCATTTGTTCTTACTCATAAACGATTTGAGCTTGTCTTATGAACATTTTGAGTTCACTATAAGAACGACTTGGAAATTTTTCAAGAACATTTTGTGCTCGCAATATAACTTAGAAAAAACAAAAATTAATCACTTAAGCTAGGTACTCACTCAGACATATTTTGTCAGAGCCCATCTAATTACACAGCTCTGACAATTTTCTCTTGAAAATTCTCAGAGTTCATTGTCAGAGCGAGTACTGAGTAACCAATAATTCGCTATGACATTGAGCATTTTGAAAGCAGCTGATAAATTTAAAAAAGTGGATTCAAAATGCCAAAAAAAAAAAACCAAACTAAAACATTTGGAGGATTGTGAGGTGGACAAACACGTGGATCTAAGTTGACGAATCGCAACTCATTTTATGGAATAAAAAGCATTTCGATGCCGGCAACAGCTTGACTTGTGGCGGATAAGCCTTTTAAGTATGGTTCTCCCTTGGATGAGGCTAGTTTGCTTTTTCCCATGTACATGTACTGGCCCTTAATAATAGATTTAAAAATACCGGGCGGAAAAAAGTTCGTTTTGGTCCAAAAAGTTGTAGGAAAAAGTTAGGTCCTGATCGGACAACAAAAACTTATGCATTTACAAGCATTTTAATATCGATAAATTAATACATTTTTCTGCCCTACTTTAGTGCTTTTAGGATTCGAAATATGCTTTCTAGAATGATCGTCAAATCTGCGTATAGACACACAGGCTTAACCTTTTTTCAGCTTTCTTTCTTTGATACTACTTAAATCCTTGGACAAGAAATTTATTATATACTGCTCACTAATTCCGTACCCGTTCTTCACGACGACCTGTTCCCGCTGAGAAGTAATCTTGAGTACTTCGTACGTCAATGGATTTTCTCTCTTATCGTTTCCGCAATCGTTTATACCTGTACAAGCCACATACTCCCAAACAATAGTCTACGAACAACAACATCTTGCACTTAATCAATCGCTGCAAAATTGAAAACTCATTTGTAAAGACGGTAGTTAATCCGAGTCAGCATTACCACCAAGGTTATCATAATACATTGTTCCAACCTAACCCCCATATTCGTCAATCTTCTTTGCCATAAAATGAATTTCCAAATATAACAAAGGCTGCAAACCTTTCGGTCCGGAGGTTTGAACTTGTCGTGAGGTATAAGCTGCAGTTCGAGATCCGGTTAATTAATATATCGAACCTAAGATTTTGATTCAAAACTTGGTTCATAACATCTGAACTCTTTGAAAAATGATTGCCTCTAATTTCTATGAATTTCAGCAAATAGATTAAAATTAAAACCAGCTCGGAATTATTTGTGTTGTAAACTAACGACCGAAACTGATTAACTGACTGTCAATATGCCAATCTACTTGACTAAACAAGTTATATTTGAAGCCAGAGTCGATACAAAATTATATCAACAATTATATTACATCAAGTTAAGACTTAAAAAATTAAAATTCCCAACTTAATGCCGTCACAGACTCACAAAGTTATGCGCTGCCTACCTTAACTACCTTGTATTCACTGTATCATGGGCCCAATCCCTTTCGAGAGCAAAAATATATTAGTAGCAATAACCGATGGCGATGGTGCTAAGCGATGAGATGCCATTCCATTCGGGTTCAGTGGAAGGTTTTGGGTTTGAGTCCCAGTTAATCCCAAAAGTTTTTGTTTATCTTTATTATTCAGAAATTTTAAATAAGTCAAAACTGGTGAGAGTCTTTAAGTGTATAAGGATCTCCTATGGAATATGGACGAGGAAAGGAAGGTATCTTTCCTGGAATCAAATCCATATTACATATCAAGCTTAAGTTAATCTCCAACACGTTTAAAACTATCCTCATTTGGGCTTAAATTGTGCTCGAATTTTTTGAGATGACCCTGGAATAAACGTATCCTTTAAGGATTAGAAAAAGTTAGATCCAAAATATCCGGGATTACCCTGTTTTCATAACCGTTTGCGACTGATTAAATATCGTTTTTTTTTTTTTGTTATACCCTTGCAAAGGATATTATAGAAGTTTGCATCTCGTAGAAATATTCATTTCCGACCCCATAAACTATATTTATTCTTGATCAGGGCGACGAGCTGAGTCGATTAAGCTTTGTCCATCCGTCTGTCTGTCTGTCTGCGCAAACTAGTTTCAGTTTTAAAGCTATCGAGCTGAAATTTCGCACAGAGTCTCATTTTTACTGCACGCTGGTAATATGTCGGTACCGACGATTGCATGACTTTATCATATAGCTGCCATAGGAATCATCGCAAAGTGTAAGATTTGCCAATCTAGGGGGACTTTTAGCAAAAGTTTAACTATTTTTGAAGTCGATGAACTTTAAGCAGCACTTTTAGAAATGTTCAACTGTTACGAAAACAGGCACAAAACAAAACAAAAATTTTTTTTTGGAAGATAACGGTTTTTACAGCTATGCATTAGAAATGCAAATTTGCACTGGGAAACGAGCATCAGTTGACAAAGTTTAGTCTTTTCAATTGCATCGCGTGATCAGTGGGAGCAGCCAAAAGTTATTTTTTCCATTATCATTAGGCTATTTTTGATCCACTTTCAAAAACAAAAATATTTTATTTGAACCAAAAATTTTTTTTTTATTTTTTTGAAAAAAAATGCCAAAAAGTAAGTGTTTTTTTTTCATATTTCCTTTTTTTGGTGGAAAAAAACTTACATTATTCTATCGTATTCTATCCAACCAGAGCATACATCATTCGCAGGCATTCATTCTGATTCAGAATCAAAAATAAAATCTTGCCCATATTTTGCCCAAAGACCTTCAATTTAGAAATGAGTGAAATAAGCTGTGCTGCATTTTTCGTGGTCAAAGAACATAAAAACCGCTAAGCGAGACGCACTTTTAAAGCACGCAGTGATGGTGTTTTGAGTTTCAAAACAGATTTGACAAATCTAGGAGAGATAAGGCAAGTTGGCTTCTGGTCACATTAAATGCCGAAGACTATCGCATTGATGTCATTGCTTCCATCTCAAGTAAAAGAGGGAGGGCACAAAAAGCATTTTCTGAGTGTTGTCTTAAAACGCAACAAAGGAAAAGCCAAAATTTGTTGTCAACGATGGATAATGATCAATTGCTAGCAGCCGCAGAACAGGCTTTGCGGCGGAAGGAAAAAGGGATTCAGCTAAATTGATTAATGAATTATCAAATGCTCCCGCGTCAACGGGGACTATAATTAAGAAAGCTAAATTATCTGCTAATGTCACTTCAAAACGCCTTTCAGCAGAACAAGCACTTGCCCTTATGATAGACAGTAAATTATCAATGCACCAACACAATACCTTGAGGCAGCATACAAAAATTGCCTGTCCAAAATTGTATCCATGTTATAATCTCGTTAAGGAGTCAAAAATGTTATGCTATCCTACTGGTATAAAAGTAACAGAATCTTATGCTGAAATAAGTTTACAATCCCTTATTGATCATACCGTAAAACGGTTGATAAGTGCTCAAGAAGACATTTTTCAGTCACTGTCTCCACTAGACGATGTACACATAATAATAAAATAGGTATGCGATGGAGCTGAACAGAACCAATACAAACAAAAAACTACAGAGGATATGTCAAATGGTTCGATATTTTTTATATCAATGGTTCCTCTGCAAATATTTTCTTTAAGTGGAGCGACGAAGTCTGTATATTGGCAAAATCCAGCTCCTTCGTCCACATGATACTGCCGACCTATAAGATTTGTTTTCACAAAAGAAACACGGGATGTAATCAAAGATGAGGTGAAACATATCCAGGAACAAATATCATTTTTGATTCCCACTTTTATTAAGTCGAAGGATTTGAAATTTAATATTAAACCAACACTTGTCTTGTTGGTTGAAAGTCGTGAAGTCGACATTGAAACGCTTGCCTTTGGTCTCTCACCCCTACATGCGTGGATTCGATTTATGGAATGTTTGCTGCACATTTCGTATAGAATTAACATAAAGACTTGGTATGTGTCTGGCGAAGAGAATAAGGCAAAGCTAGCCGCACGAAAATCGGAAATACAAGACTGCTTTAAGAAAGAAATGGGCATCTTGATTGATATGCGCAAGCAAAAGGCAGGTAATACCAACGACGGCAATACCGCAAGAAGATTTTTCTCTGACGCTGAAACGACTGCAAAAATCACACGAATAAATATTGATTTGATAATCAGGTTTCCCACAATTCTCATGTGTATAGCGAGATGTTGCACGATCAATATATCAGCTTTTCAGCGATACCTAGCTGAAACTGTAGAGCTCTACATGCGGGAATATTCGTGGTATTACATGCCAGTAACTGTGCACAAAATCTTATTTCATGGAAAGGAAATTATTTCTACCTGCATCCTTCCTATTGGCAATTTCTCAGAGGAAGCCCAGGAAGCAAGAAATAAGGAAGTGCGAAGTTTTCGTGATAATTTCACTAGGAAAACTTCGCGCGTACACACAAATACTGATCTCATGCAAAGGTTACTAATATCATCCGATCCATTTATAGCAAGATTGCGAGCACCACCAAAAACTAGACACTTAGAGCTTCCAGAAGATGTGACCCAACCTTTTATCACAAGATGGATACAGTGACGACAGCTGTGACTCGAACTCGGAGTCGAACTAGCTTGGCAAAAAAATGTAGTAAAATTTTTCTTTTAAGTTTGAATTGTTACCATTTTAAAAAAAAAAAAATCTTAAAAATATAAACCAAAGTTTTTTTGTTTTTCTAATCAACTATCTTCAATATAAAACCTTATTTTCAGCTGTTCAGCTTATAACATCGAAGTTACAGCTAAAAGCATAAGCATATAACCAAAATCGGACATTTTCCAAAAAAAAAAAAAAAAAAATTGTCTCCAAAAGAAAAAAAAAAATATTTTTAAGTTTTCAAAAATTATAACAAAAAATACGAAAATAGTTAAAAGTTTCGAAAAATGTTTTTTTATATTTTTTTCATATTTTTACGCCCCCTAAAGTGCCACGCCCATTTTTTATGTCCAACATAATCTTTGGGCTTACTAGAATATTCACTCCAAATTTCAAGCCGATATCTCAAAAAATACAACTCCTACTGATTTAAGTCCCCCTAGATTGGCAAAATCTTACACTGTGCATCGGTCGGAAAATGGGTCTTAGTGAGAAAAACTTTTTTATTTTCAATGTAAGCGTCCTCAAACTCGGCCATTATTAAAATTATATGCTTTCAAACAGATTTGCAAATTTTGGTCAAGATCGGATGATCATATCTTATAGCTGCCATAGTACCAATCAGTCGAAAAATGGGTCTTAGTGAAAAAAACTTATTTGTTTTCAAGTAAATCGTAATTAAGGTAGGTGATTATTATTACATTAAACGCTTTCAAACTAATTTGAAAAAGTTGATCGATATCGGGTGACTATATCTTATGGTTGCCATAGGACCGATCGGTCGATAATGGGTCTTAGTAAGAAATTTTTTTTTGTTTTTTATGTTAGCGTCCTTAAACTCGCTAATGACTAATTTTATATGCTTTCAAATAGATTCGCAAAATTTGGTCGAAATCGTATGACTATATCTTAAGGCTTCCATAGGACCCATTGGTCGTAAAAAGAGTCTTAGTGAGAAAAACTTTTTTGTTTTCAATTTTTTTTCGTTCTTAAACTCGGCGATTGTTAATTTGATATGTTTTCAAAAAGATTCGTGAAATTTGGTCGAAATCAGAAACTGTCGGAAAATGGGTTTTAGTAAGGAAAACTATTGATTTTTCTGTTAGCGTTCTAAAACAGCATTTGCAAGGGTATAAAAACTTCGGCACCGACAAAGTTAACTTGGCATTCTATCAAAAGCTATTGACTATGGACCATTATTATTAAGGCTATCAATGATACATTCTGTTCCAAAAGTCCCTAGTCCTACTTGGGGCTCGAACATAGATTTCAGAAGTTTGTATTGCCATGATACAACTTGACGCTTGCTATTTTTTTTTCTTCTCATAGTCGTAATGTCCCCAAAGAGAAACATATACATAAAAGTCACCAGTGACCAAATTTTTCACAATGACAATTTAGGCGTAATTAAAAATCTACTGACAAAGAATGATTTTTCTTACAATATCATAGAGATGATCATCAAAGGAATTGGAAAAGAAACCAAGAAATCACGTGCTGAACAGATCAAAACTTATAGATCCGTCACATAAATTTCGCATTACTCCGAAAGACTCGCCAAAGCTGACTTATATGACAGGGAACAAATCACTATAGCTCACAAACCAACATTCACCATGGCTGCACTGTTCAACAATATGAAGAGTAAGGTTGCAAGGTTGGACAAAAATAATCTAATATACCAAATACCATGCGCTGTAGACGGGACTAATATATGTATGAAAATATATGTTGGGACGACAAAATCAAAACTTAAGACAAGTCTTTCTGGACATAAGTCGGATGTAAAGAAACGAAACGAGATCAACACACAAAAAACAGCACTTGCGACCCTCTGTGCTGAGAGTGGTCACTCTCCCGATATTGATGCCAGGAGCATTCTACAGCAAGAGCGTAACTACAACAAGCGATTCACTCTGGAGATGCTACACATAATCAACATACCAACAAACCTTAGGCTAAACTTTAAAACGGATACAGAGAACTGCGCGCACATATACAGACACTTACTTGACCAAAACAAACATTAGTTTTACATCAAACTCCGTGGCGAGCACTTGTTTCTTGTATGTATAGGTTTACTGTTGTTAAAAATTCGAGAAAAAAGCTTGTTAATTGTATCAATGTTGTTTGTTAGCCCCCTGAAGACGGACCCCCATGAGGGCCCGAAATATATTGGGAAACATATTTAAACACCACCGTTTTTCAATCATTTGGATGGGACGGATGACCTTGAGCCGGAAAACCAACACATAACTTAATAATCACCTTAATTACTTTTTTCTTAACAGAACCTTTATCCAAAGAAAGGAGGAGAAGATCAGGAACATCATCCGATTCGATAGACCTAAAACACCCCTTCATCCCCATCCCTACAAATTCATCTTATTACGTCCAAGCGACTCGTCAAATTCTTGCAAATGAAGTGATTTTTTTTAGTTTTAGTTTATTTAGTTTGAACCGAATCGGTTCGATTTTTGTGTATAATACAAACCTTGGCTCAAAAACCTTGAATCTCAAATTTCCGAAGTTTCCAGTTCTCTGCTAAATGACAAACTTTCGGGTTTTAGAAAAAATTAATGCTGCCCCAACGTTGTTAAGAAATTTCAGAAGAATTTCGTTGTAATTTGGATAAAAGCCATGTGGAATATGGAATTTGTACCGTTTATTGAAATATTTTCTTACACAAAATTGTGATGTTCCTTCCACAAGGATTTGAGTGCTAAAACCCTTGACTTTTTCAATGAATTATGTTCCTTCCACAAGACTTTGTGTGCTAAAACCCTTGACTTTTCAATAAATGAGTAAGCATTTCTTTCTTATCTCAAAACAATAGAAAATATGCGTCCTTAATTTGATTAAAATTTCATAAATCTAAAACAGAAATTGAAACATTCTGTTACAGCTTGTCAAAAAATTGTCAGCTGATTACTTCAATTTCTACATTTTAATTTATGGCAAACACATTTTCCTAGCTTGTTGATTGTGCCATTTCTGCCAATATGCACTTGGTTTATCTACCTCCAAGGTTCGAACTGGGAGCTGTCATTGTGCTACAGCTGCTCTGGCTGCTGTTTCCTTTTGCTGGTTGGCAGCACAAAGGACCTGCTATAATATATATGCATTACAAAATGAATTACAAAAAAAAAAAAGAAAAAAAAAAGAAATTTTGAAATAAGTGTATGCCAAAATGCTTCTTGTGCGCATACAAATGCGCTAGAGAGCAGGCGGAGCCTTAGGAGGGAGATTGGTAGCATTGAAGGAGGAGGATTCTACTATATGCGCAAAGGTACACACACTCACCCACACGCACTCACGCAGAGCGACAGAAATGTAAACGTTGTACACATATTGAATCCATAAATAAATCCTTAAGCAAAAATTGTAAATGTCGGATTAAGTGTATCACGAGGACACACACACAGACGAGTGTGTGAGTGAGTGTGTGTGTGTGTGTATAAATAAATATCACCCAAAGAGAGAGCCAACGAGAAGACCGTGTGTGTGTGTGAGAATGGAGCACTAAAAACTAAATGGTAAAAACACTTTAACCTGCTGTTGCTTCTGGCTGGCTGCCTGTTGCCGATGTCAAACGTGGTTGAATCGAAACAAAGTTAATTCCCTGCAGCAGTTTTCCATTCAAACACACACATGCACACACGCACACACACACATAAGTGGTAGCGATAATAATTACTTGAAACATTGTAATCCTCTTAACAGCCAGATTTACACGCCATAAGCAAACTGTTCTCCTACCTCCCTCCCTCCCAAAACAAAACAAAAAATTATTAGATATAAATAACACAAAAGCTTAAGCCATAAATTGTCACTTACAACTTTCGTCTGAAACTCGCACGAGAAACTTCGCCAAATTTGGTTTCACAAGTGGATACGGATTATTATGTTAAACACCGATCACCAGACACGTGCACACGCTACCAAGTCCCCAAGAAGACTGAAGGAGCACCACCTAATGGAGCTCAAACTCAGTCGCTGGCTTAGCTAACGGACCAACTCACAAACGGAGTTCGGCGGCGGCGGCGACGACACGAAGTTGGCCATGGCCATGGGTAAAAACTGTTGCGCGCAGGGGAAATGTCCCCCAGAGTTGTGCGTGCGTGCGTGTGTGCGTGTGTGCGTGTTCTAAAACCCCGCCTACCATGGGCCAAAAGCAACAGTTTGTTAGCATCAGGGTCACCATTCAGCATTCCGTGTCCTTCGTATGCGTATCAATAGCAATAGGCCAAAAATATTTACACACGATGCGCGCGTCAGGCAGCTGAAACACGCACCCGCTTTGTCAATGTCAAACGGTGGGTGGGGGTGGAGACATTGGCAACAGCAACTAGTGGTTCTCGAATTTCCACAGAAAACAAATTTGTTTGCGCTTAATTGGTCTAGGCTTACATTGTGTGGGTGTGGGAAGGGGGGTGGGATGGCCCCCCGTAAAGTATGCAATACAAAATTTGCATATTTTTCAAAAATTGAAATTCATATAGCATACTTATTTGGTTCCCAAAATATGTCTTTAATTTTGAATTTTTGAATTTAATTCAATTTAAACAGAATTTTATTGTTGCCAAGGAGTGTAGGATTTTATTGAAGCACAATTCAGGATTTTATTTCAAATTTACCCACATGAACAGGATGATCTTAATAGCTTAAATTGCATTTCAAAGTTGGATTTTATTCAGGGGAATGAAAAGCTCACGATAGAAAAACTTAGAACTTACAATAAGTGGAGACAGATTAATGCTCACAAGGAAAAAAACGTTGGTAAATTCAACATTTTTCATTGGAAAATTGACCAATTTTCGTCTTTGATTTTCTCCCAAAAGTTTTGCCATTAAAAAACACAATGTTTGCACATTTGATCCAGTATATTGAAAGGTTGGGGGTGATTCTAGATGATTTTCGTTTGCTGAATACGAATCTGTATTCAGAAATGGTCCATCACGTTGAGATTTTTAGTAATTTATGCTTAAAGTGGCAAAAAGTGCCTATTTTGACCATTTTTAGATGAGTTTTGTGGGCAAACCATACTTTTGTTTAGACTTTTTTTTCATATTATCGTAAATTACTATTTCTTAACTTTAAAATAAACTATCCCAAAGAATTAAACTATTTTTTTAAGCGAAGATATACCATTTTGAATACATAGTCTCGGTAATAATAAAATAACAAAACTGTCTACTGCACAAAAGTATGCTTTGCAGAAACAGTACAACCAAGGCTAGTCATTTGTAAAGAATTTCAATGAAAATTTTCAACAAAACCCATTGCATAACTCGGATACAATTACTAAAAGTGGCATATCTTCAATAGAAAAAATCGTAGAACTGTTTGGGATAGTTTATTTCAAAGTTAAGAAGTAGTTCTTTCCAATAATATCAAAGAAAGTCAAAACAGAAGTATAGGTTCTCCAAAAAACGCATATAAAAAGAGTCCAATAAGGCATTTTTTGTATCTTTAAGCTCATGACGTGATGGACCATTTCTGAAAACAGACTTGTGTTCAGCACACGAAAATCTTCTAGAATCACCACTGACCCTTTTAAATATACTGGAAAAAGTCTAACTTTGTTGCCTTGTGTAATCGAAAATAAAATGAATCTCTGTAAATCAAACAAATTATCCAACAAAAACCATTGCATACTTGGGCAACAATATATTGGGTTTTTGTAAATTCATATACAATTACTAAAAATAGTATATCTTCATTGGAAAAAATCGTAGAATTGTTTGGGATAGTTTATTTCAAAGCTAAGGAGTAGTTCTTTCCGACAATATCAAAGAAAGTCAAAACAAAAGTACAGGTTCTCCACAAAACGCGTATAAAAAGTGTAATATAAGGCATTTTTTGTATCTTTAAGCTCAAATTACTAAAAAATCCCGACGCGATGGACCATTTCTGAAAACAGATTCGTGTTCAGCACACGAAAATCATATAGACTCACTACCGACCATTCAATATACTGGAAAAAGTCTAATTTTGTTGCCTCTCATTTGCTCCCGATTATAATATAATATAATACATGAAATCTGTATTCAGGAGACACCAAGAGAGAGCGGTTCATTGTTTGGAAACAGGTGAAATTTTTATGGCTCTCAGGTACTCGGCACTCCGGCGGCATTTCTAAGAAGCGTCGCGACGCACAGTGAAGAATTTTCCCAAATCCCGTTTCAAAAATCATAACTTTTGAACTATTTCAGTTATACACATGATTTTTTTTTCCTTATAATCTGCAAACTTTAAAGACTTTATTGCCGTAAAGTTCTTTAGGTTACGTCCACAAAAGAGAGCGTAATTAAATCGGTTGCGTGTTCGAGTCCCGGTTGAGGCTAGTTGTACTTTTTTTTTTCATTGATTAAAATTTTTGTTTGTTTCTTTTTAAAATTTTTTTTCGATTGTTATACTCTGTACCGAAGGTACATAGAGTATATTAAATTTGAGCAAAAGTATGTAACAGGGAGAAAGAATCGTTTCCGACCCTATAAAGTATATATATTCTTGTTCAGTATCAACAGCCGATTCGATATAGCCATGTCCGTCTGTCCGTCTGTCCGTCCGTCCGTATGAACGAAGAGATCTCAGAGATGGTAAGAGATAGAGGTTTGACATGTATGGGGCATGTATTTCTTCAACTTGCAGGCAGATCAAGTTTTTTTTCAATTTTTGCCACGCCCCCTCCCGCCCCCGCAATTTGGAAAAAACGTCATATCTCCTACAGTTTTGATGATAGATCGTTCGTACCTTCTAGAGATACCTTGTAAACAAAATTTATCGATTTGCTGAATGAATGATAACGATCGGATGAACGATACTCAAGTTATGAGCAAAAAACGTCCCTAAACACCCCCCACCCATCACCACAGCGTTCTATAGAACGGCAATCTTAGTGAGAGAGAGAGTGAAACTTAGAGATGAGCGCGTATAACTCGTGAGCAAATGCGAGCTGCGACGTTAAGGGTACAGAGTATGTTATAGTCGGGCTTGACTGACTTTCTTTCTTGTTTTTTTTTTTTATTTTATGTGGTTTTTAAAATAGTTTGTTTTTTATTAGTCTTTTTTGCGTTTCTTTTTATTTAAAAGTTTGTTTTTTTTTGTGGTTGTGAATTTTGGTTTTTTTAACGTTTTATTAGTTTTTTTTTTATTATACTCTGTACCGAAGGTACATAGAGTATATTAAGTTTGTGCAAAAGTATGTAACAGGGAGAAGGAATCGTTTCCGACCCTATAAAGTATATATATTCTTGATCAGCATCAACAGCCGATTCGATATAGCCATGTCCGTCTGTCCGTCCGTATGAACGAAGAGATCTCAGAGATGGTAATAGATAGAGGTTTGACATGTATGGGGCATATATGTCTTATACTTGCAGGCAGATCAAGTTTATTTTCAATTTTTGCCACGCCCCCTCCCGCCCCCGCGATTTGGAAAAAACGTCATATCTCCTACAGTTTTGAAGATAGATCGTTCGTACCTTCTAGAGATACCTTGTAAATAAAATTATTTATCGATTCGCTGAAGGAATGATAAAGATCGGATGAACGATACACAAGTTATGAGCAAAAAACGGCCAGTAAACACCCAGCACCACCCCACCCACCACCGCAGCATTCTATTGAACGTCAATCTTAGTGAGAGAGAGAGAGAGAGAGAGAGAGTGAAACTTAGAGATGAGCGCGTATAACTCGTGAGCAAATGCGAGCTGAGACGTTAAGGGTACAGAGTATGTTATAGTCGGGCTTGACCGACTTTCTTTCTTGTTTTTTATACACTTAGTGTACACACAAAAGTGTATTTTAATTTTGCCCAGGAGTTTGCAACGCATAGAAGGAATCATCTCCGACCACATAAAGTATATATATTCTTGATCAGCATGACGAACTGAGCCTATTGAGATTTGTCCGTCCGTCTGTCTGTTCTTCTGTCCGTCTGTCTTTTTCTACGCGAACTAGTCCCTCAGTTGAAGCTATTGAGCTGAAAATTTGCACAGTCTTCTTCGGGCTCCACCTTGAAAACGCTTTCAAAAATTTGTTATATGGGGTTTAGTGACCAGTTTTTGATTTTAGTCAATGCTACAACTGGCTAGCTCAAGGTCTTTGGTTAATTATAAATCTTTATAAGCAGCTCAAATCAACAGATATTAATAACAACATTTTGGAATAGCAATTGGGTATGTCCGTACAACGATCGCTGTTTTGAGAATAACCAAATTCTCTCATCATTTCTCTTCATCATTCTCATCATTCTCTCATCCTTCCATTAGTGCATCAGAAGGAGCAAAAAGGTTTCCAAAATCAGTATGTGATTGGTAGTTTTTATAATATTTTCTCTACCTCTAAACTTTAGAGCAGACCCGGCCAGCGAAAGCTACCACGAGCCGAAGTCAGTCGTGTTTTTAAACAATCGCGAGCTGAGCTCATGCTTTAGAGTAAGTTTCCCCAAGCAAAGAGCGCAAAAATGTGACTGTGTCTCTCTCTAACACACAGTGATGCATGATTTCGACAAGCATTCGGTGTGAATTGGCGAGTATGTTCGTGCCCCAGGGGCTATCGCTGGGGAACTCTGCTTTAGAGTCTAAAGCCGAGGTGCTCATTCGTCGCCATGGCAAAAACGAAATGGCTGGGCCACACGATGTCATCAGATGTTGCAAAGACAATAGCCGATATGAAATGGAACCAAAGGCTCTTTATTTCACACAAACGATAAAAAAAAAAATCTGGTCTGCGTCTGTGAAAGGCTTGATCTATTTTTAGATTTCTTCGTATGTGCGTCCCTGCCAACAAGCTTCAAAACGCAAAATAAAAAGTTTGTATGAGGTGCGGTATCTACTATATGTAGTGACTTTGATAAAACGGAAGTGGGTTTTGACTTGTTTTGGAAAAATGCAAAATTCTGCGAATTGGGCAAAGCTTTTTGTGTAACATTATTTATAGTATGATTTGAAATAACACAAGTTTATTTTCCAGGTTGTCTTATTCAAAAATGTTTGCCCAATTTTTTTTTATTTGCATAAGTATCTGACGTTACGTTACGTTAATTTCCTCATTATATTTATGTTATTTTTGTTATAATATAAAGCAGAAACTTACATATAGTTTCTTATGGTGTCTTCTGCATTATTTTTTAACTCTTTGTACCCTTAGAAATAGTTTAGAGACCAAAAATCAAAGCAATCTAAAGGCATTTTTATGACAACAAAACGTATCCAAATGAGAAAAATGGCGCTTGCGCCACTTAGCACTCGAAAATCTCGAAATGGGTTATAAATATATTTAAAATTGGCTCATATTAGTTCATTTTGATTATTTCCCCATGAAAAAATGATAAAAAATAGTGTTTCTAAGTACTTTTCATTTTTTTGTCTCGGTGGACTTTTCTGTGGAAAAGCGAAAATTCCACCAACTGTAGCAGAACGCTAAGTCAGAGAAGCTTTTTATGTATGTGCGTGACCCGTATCGGCCCTTCTGTTGTTAGTGGGGAACAATTTCTCCCCGCATTAATTTTTTTTACAAGTCTGACTTGGGATTCCCATGCGATCTTAGCAGTTCTGGCATGAGGTAGTGTCTGCAAACTCATTGAAGTTGGGCAAAAGATCGGTGAGTTTGTGAAATAGTTATACGATCAACCAGTCTCCTTTGTAGTGTTGTGCGTGTCTTGTTTTAGAAATGTTATAATGAAATAAATCTTAAATCATAACTTATAGACCTAGAGCACGCTAAAAAGTTCTATAATTTTTTGTTTATTCTTATATTAAGAACAAACATACCTTTCATATAAGACCAAAAAGATAATGATAGGTGGTATATTTTGGCGACAATTTAATTAGAAAATTTGTGTTTTTGCAAACCTGCAAATTTCCTCACAGACTTGGAAAACAGGTACGCTTTAAGAAGCTATATCAACCATATATGTTACACGATCTCAAAATAACTTCGGATCGGTAAGCTTGGAATATATCTCTATCGGAAAAGTTAACTTCTTTTGTCAATCGCATCAGTCAAAAAGTGCGACGCAGCGGAAGTACAGGAGTTTGAAGTTCCTGTGCCTCTAGTCTCTAGTTGAGGACTTTGTGGTGTATGTGCCTCTAGTTGTGGGCGTTGAGGTACCACAAGTTGGTTAATTTGCTTTGCCTCGCGTTGTAGACTTTGTTTGCCACGCGTTGTGGACTTTGATTTACCTCGATGATTGATCTGAATTCTAAATGCTCTTCTTCTCTTAACTCTAATGAGGACTTTAAGATTTAAAAGATGGCACAAATATCAGGTCGTCTGAGTAATATTTTCTTAACTTTAACGCCCTGTCATGCACATTTAATATTAATATAAAATTTTCTTTCTTTGACCAAATCAAAGAGTCACATTTTTCAAACTCAAACTTAATTTTACTTGGTTTTTTGTTCTTCAGGCATATTTCTTTTATATGTTTAACTTTGAATCTAGTTTGAAATTGACAGAAAAAGGACGATATTGTAGAAGACTATTTAGTAAAAGGTCAGCTGTAAAAAAAAGATGGACCTTTGAGAATTTGGAAACTTTTTTTATGATATTGCATACTTAAATCAAAATGGCAGACAATGGGTCTGGGCCATTTGGCATACACTCAAAAGGACCAAATAAGACACAAAGGTGCGATGTGTTTCGTTTTAATATGTATTTTGAGCATCTACCTCGTGCACATACAAATGGTGTCTCTCGATGGTGTCATAAAAAAAGTTAGCACTTGGGTTCAGGGTACACAAGGTCATTGAAAATAGAAATAATATTAAAATATGGCATTGAATGGGACGTGCGAAGGCTTTATGGTGGTCAGTCATAGCCAATGGCAACTCAAAAGTGCTTCAATTAAAGAAAGTGCACACTCACACACAAACACACACACAGTTAATTGGGAAACAAACTGCCAGAGCGAGAGTTGCAACCGGACTAATCAAACGGAACGCAACGAAAGGTTTATCGATTGATCAATTCAATTTAATTAAAATCTCTAAATGTGTGTCCTAATGATGTGCACTTGAGATGCGGTCCCAATGTGGGCGGGAGTGGAGCTAATTAATAGCGCTGCAATGGCAGCTGCTCGAATTCCCGAGAAAAGCTAATCAAATGAATTTCATTTCCATTTACACTTCAAATCGAAGGCAAATTATTTATAGCAACAGGATGTAATGGCAACCGGAAGTTGGCAACGACATTGCTGCTTCTGCTCTGGCTAACAAGCTACCTTCACGCAGGCACCCGCAGGCCCCGTGTGCGTGTGTGTGTGCTGAAAGGTTTCTTCTTGTATTAAAGCGAATTATGCCTTTTTATTATTATTTTGCAGCAGCCCAGCCAGCCTTGGCACACTCACATAGACAAACTCATTACGAAAAATGAGCGTCCTGCGGCGCTCAAACAAAGCCCGAACCATACCTGAGAGACCCCCCCACGGGCTGAGTTTTATGCGTATGTTCTGTGTGTGTGTGTGTGCGTGTTTGTCCTGCATAGCTTGTTTATGCCAAAAATCATACACATGTACCATATACAAACATACTATACATATTTATATGTGTGCACAACATCACCACCACCACCACCCACTTATCGATTTTGTTTGATGTTTAGGCCCCCCTACGAAATAAACGGCCAGCCGGAGGCCCACCAAAAAACAGGAGCAAGCATCAGTGTTTCGTTTGTTTGTGTGTGTGTGTACCATCATGTTACATTACGACGTCGCGACGCTTATTTTAAATATTTAAAGCTCATAAAGAGCGAAACAATTTATTTACAATTTATACTATACAGGGTGTTGACTGTTTCATCCGAATTTTTCACGCCGACAGCAGTTGTCCAGCTTGAGATTTTGCATAAATTTTGTAAACTCAAGACTTTTTTCGTATAACAGATGGAACCGATATAAAATAAATGACCTACCAACGGAATACAGAAGGCTTAGAGGTAGGTTAAGAAGTGCAATATATCATGCTAAGCGTGAGTATTATCATATAAAGGTTACAGGAGCCATATCGTCTGGAAAAATTTGGAAATTGGCAACTTAATTTAGATTGTGTAGATATTCTCTTAACATATCTGTTTATGTAAGTTTGACTGCAGATGTAATGTGTCTGATTATAAGCGAGTTGTTTTGTGATGATATAAAATATGTTTGGTGTCAAGTTTTAGTGAATGGGACAGACAGAGAAGCGCTGAGATATGTATGTGCGGCGCGCTCCGAACCACACCAACGGAAGCGCTCAACACCATATTTCATCTCATACCACTAGACCTTGTAGCAAAACAGATGGCTATCACAACAGCCCTCAGACTAAGAGAATTCGACACCTGGAAGGGGGGTAATTTCGGACACTCTACTATACTCGGCCACCAAGTGGGTATACCGTCAAATACAGACTGTATACCTCTAACGACGTTCGACAAATCGTACGACATCTACGAATGGGAAAACCTTCCCCATAGCAGAGCTAACGCCATAAATATCTACACGGATGGCTCTAAGCTCGACGAAAAAGTACGAGGGGGTGTCTTCTCCCCCAACCTAGACCTAAACTTATAGTTCCGCCTTCCGGACCACTGCAGTGTGTAGCCATCCAGGAAGCTGCCACCTACCTTAACACACTCACGGCCAAAAAAGGAAACGTATTCAGACAGTCAAGCCGCCCTTAAAGCACTTGACTCACATACCAACAATGCTAAAACACTTACGGAATGTCGCTTATCTCTAAAAGAGATCGCACGACATTTTAGTATACACCTAATATGGGTGCCTGGACACCGCAACAGAGAAGGAAACGAGTCTGCGTACAAACTGGCCAGAATAGGTACCACCTTCGAACTCCTTTCAGAGAAGAGCACTATAGGAATGCCTATGGCTACCTACAAGCTTCACATAAAAGCCGAAACACTACGTCTTGCTACGGATAGGTGGAAAAACCTTTCCTCGTGCTCGGTAGCAACACTCACGTGGCCAGAATTCAACCTAAAACGCACTAACACAATTTTGCGTTACAGAAGGGAACACATAGCCCTTCTGGTGGGTGCCCTAGCGGGTCACTGTCTTATTGGCAGACACGCAGCACGCCTACACAGAAAAAAAAATGACGGGAATTTTTTAAGCCTTAAAAGTGTGATTTGATACCGACAGTAGGATTAAATTTTTAAGTACTAGTGGGCATTTATCATTCCGAAAAGGATTGTTTTATGTACGATTCGTACGTAACAACCAATTGAGAGAGTGAGACAGCGGACAAACTGAGAGCAAAGGCAAATTCGCTCTCTTTGCTTCTCTCATCGTTGTTCGATCTCCTTTTTGCATGCAGCATTGACCGCTTTTCGGCTTGCATTCTTTGTATGACGCTGGCTATAAGCAGTGAAAAGTAAAAAAAAACTAATAAAAAATGAAATGGCCGATGAAAAATCAACAACTTGAGAAAGCAACAACTTGCACCATATAGTGGAGAATTTGGCAGGTGAGTGTAAAGTGTATTATGTAAAGTGTTGTAATTACTGCTGCGGTGTATGTGTGTGTATGCAAGAATATTCTTGACCGCTTGCATACACACACGTACATACATATGTGAATTCAAGGCATTTCTTCGACACCGGGTTACACATATGTATGTATATATGTCTTCACACCCAAGCCGAAAATCAAACGCACGCACTAAACACCAAACTAACGTTTGCATGTACACACAAAAATACTTAAATGCAAGTTTATTAAGTATTTTGTTTATTTTTCATTACATTTATCACATTATTTCAATTATTTACAGATGCGGGTATTAAATTCGAGCTCTTAAAGCTTTTGACAGCTAAATACCTTAAAGAAGCAATTCCTGATTTAGGCCCTCGTATGGACCTTAGACAGAAGCTGTTCTGGTGGAATCAGACTGAAGCAAGTAGATTTAAATTTATGTATCAAAATCGCAACCAGATCAAGAATGTTTTTGTGTTTTGCCACTTCTAGACTTCTAGACATTTTTAGTTATCTAAAGTATTAATCTAGACATTTATAGTTATCTGCATAAGTTATCAGCTTAATCTTTAAATTTTTTCTACTTGCAGCTTGCCAGTGAAGACGATTCTATTTCTGCCCAATCAAAAGTGGCTAAGCGAGAACGAGTATTATAGCGGAAAATATTTATAAATTTAATAATTATTACAAAAATATTTTATATTATTAAATGCAAAAACAATATCTATATTGCCCGTAAGAAAATGTCAGAAAATATATAAATAAAAAAAATCAATCTCTACCGAACTAGAATATTATCACCTATGGAACAAAGATGAGTTCGGATATAAGGCAAAAATCTATTTCTACCGAACTAGAATATTATCTCTTATGGGACTAAGTTATGTTCGAAAATGAGGATGAGTTTAAGTTCGGCCAGGCTAAAACGGGGATCAAAATTTAAAAAATTATCCGTTCTTAAATTGTTCCTTGCGGGAATGATTTATGCCAATCTTAGGATCAACCCATTTTTATTACCATTTCGGCATGAATTGATCCCGGAAATCCCGGATTTTTTTTTCAGTGTAGGCGTAGCACACCACGATTTCTGTAGAAGTTGTAGATATGAGGAAGAGGAGGAAACGGTACAGCACCTCCTGTGACACTGTCCTGCTCTGAGCAGGAGGAGACTTAGAATTCTGGGTCAACCCCTTTTAACCAATATCACGGAGACATTCGAGCTAGAGATCCCAGCTCTACTTAATTTTATTCTATCCACACAATGGTTCAGTATTAACCCCCCTATGGAATAAAGGGTTAACAGGGAATATATGGCATCGCAAGCGACTTGTCGCTCTCAGCCATCGCAACCTAACCTAACCTTATTGAATGGGAGGTAGTTGCTAAGTTAGTATATTTGTCTATTGGGAAGTTCCCTAGGGAAAAGTTTTTTGAGGCGTCGTCTTACTCTACTTTCTGCTTTCTTTCGTCTGCGCAGGAGTCTTCTGGCTAGTGTGTTGGGGTGACTTCTTAGTCTCTCCACGTTATTGATTACGTCACCAATTTTGAGGCACACTGAGGTCACTCTCCAAATGTCTTGTGCACATATACCAGGGTGCTCCCGATAGTCTACGAAATACGTCAAAGAAGGGTATCATTTGCTATATCTGCGAAGTCCATTGTATCAAAATAATATTAAACTATAAAAAAACTAAAAATTCTTTCAACCAGCTTCAAACCGGTTATAAACCGAACCGGGTTGAATCCAAATTTCCGGCTTTATTAAACTGTTAATCGAACCTTAAGCGAAACCAAGGTAGAGAAAAATGCCGAATCACAACCTGTTACGAATCTTATTTTTCGGTTCGGTACAACAAAATTAAAGACATCTTGAAAAAATGTTGGTATCTGTTCAATATTATGCAACAAAGAATCGAAATTTAATCGAAAATTAGTTTTTAGGGCCTTAAAATTTATTTTGTTTGAAGCCTAGTACTGAGGGCGTTCGAATTTTCCTTTTGTCACAGTATTTCATATAATTAGAAACACCTTGGCTTTGCTTTGATGCTCATGTGCTTTTAGAAAGTGTTTCTATTTAGATGAAATACTGTGACGAAAGGAAAATTCGAACGCCCTCAGTACTAGGCTTGATCGAAAGAACAGAAATTCTAAATATCATTTTCAATTTAAGGCCTGTTTCCAGAAAGCACGAAAATAAATTTTTATGTTGAACTCCATATACAAAAAAACAGCTTCGAACAGCTGATGAGCCATTTATTTAGTCTCAATTATTTTGTTGATTTCCAGAAGAGAAACTAAATAATCATGGCGTTGCCACATCGATAGCTTGTGTGGATTGTAAGAACAGCTGATTTGCTGAACTAAATTGAAAATAAATAACTTGCAGCACATTTTTCCGGACAACATCGAACAAATTGAAGGCAAAAGCAAGATGCAACAAAAATGTACAAAAAATAATAAATATATTAGCACATAGATTAGCACACTTTTTCATTAGTTTTCCATATTTATACCCTTGCAAAGGGTATTATAATTTTGCCCAGAAGTTTGCAACGCATAGAAATATTCATTTCCGACCCCATAACCTATATATATTCTTGATCAGGGCGATGAGCTGAGACGATTGAGCTTTGTCCGTCCGTCCGTTTGTCTGTCCGTCTGTCTGTCTGTCTGTCTGTCCGTCTGTTTCTACGCAAACTAGTCTCTCAGTTTTAAAGCTATCGAGCTGAAATTTTGCACAGAGTCTTCTTTTTACTGCACGCTGCTAATATGTCGGAACCAACCGGATCGGATGACTATATCTTATAGCTGCCATAGGAACCATCGGTCAAAAAACGGGTCTTAGTGAGAAAAACTTTTTTGTTTTCAATGTTAGCGGCCTTAAACTCGGCCATTATTAATATTATTTGCTTTCAAACAGATTTGCAAATTTTGGTCAAGATCGGATGACCATATCTTATAGCTGTCATAGGAACCATCGGTCAGAAAATGGGTCTTAGTGAGAAAAACTTTTTTTGTTTTCAATGCTAACGTGATTAAACTCGGTCATTAATAATATTATATGCTTTCAAACAGATTTGCAAATTTTGGTCAAAATCGGATGACTATATCTTATAGCTGCCATAGGACCGATCGGTCGGAAAATGGGTCTTAGTGAAAAAAACTTTTTTGTTTTCAAGTAAATCGTTCTTAAAGTCAGTGATTCTTAATATTAAACGCTTTCAGACTAATTTGAAAAAGTTGATCGACATCGGGTGACTATATCTTATGGTTGCCCATAGGACCGATCGGTCGGAAAATTATTCTTAGTGAGAAAAATCTTTTCTGTTTTAAAGTTTATCTTTCTTTAACAACGCGATTGTTTATTTGATATGTTTTCAAAAAGATTCGCGAAATTTGGTCGAAATGAGATGTTTATCTGTCGGAAAATGGGTTTTAGTTAAAATTTTTTTAGATTTTTTTGTAAGCGTTCTTAAACTCTGACATTTCAAAAACAGCATTTGCAAGGGTATAAAAACTTCGGCACAGACGAAGTTAGCTTGGCCTTCTCGTTTATTTTGTTTTACCCTTTATTCATCCTATTTTGATTGTTCTAAGGCTTTTTATCAATTTCAATTATGTGGCATCGCTTTCATACTGATTATCAGTTTTCAAAGCGATACAATCCTGTTTTATTTGTGTGTAATCGAAATCAGGCGTATCGAATATGGGTTTTTCAATTTTTTTTTTAGTTTCAACATGCCGAAAGACGTTTACAATCAAAAATATCGCGAGTCTTGGTAAAAGAACCTGAATTAAAGAATTGGATGTGCCGAGATGCCAATAATCCGGATCCGGAGACACGGCAAATACTGCAATTGCAGTTTAAATCCAAAGATTGACGATTAAAACACAAGCAAAATGCAGAGCCCTTCGCACAGGTAAACAAAACTACGTTTCAGCCACTTTCAAACTCAGCAGCTTGTTGTCAGGAGACGGCACTAGCAATGTCTTCGGTTAATTGGAACGAATGCATCATATGCACACAGAATTGATGCTGATAATATCACTCTCGATATGAATTAAACGAAAACAAAGATATTCGAAACTCCACGTCAGACGGTACTGACGTATAAAATAAGTGTTCCTGAAGATGATGAACAGCATACACATCTGTGAGTTTCATTTGACCTCGAGCCGTCTAAACTCCAGTTTCAACAATTTAGAAAGGTCGCCAACTACATATATACTTTTTAATATTCATTAAGGAAACATTGTTTGTCGTGTTTTTTGTATCCTTTTCTGTCTTTTTTTCTGGGCTCAACCGTCTTTTTTTGTGTTGAGCCGTTGGCAACACTGTACAGTAGTGTCAGAACCATGCAGATGGGCCTTAGTACTAAAATAACTCATGATTTGGAACTATTTCTAATGATAATCCCTTAATTCGTCAGAATATTTTCAATCTTTTTAATCTTGGAGTAATCCCGGTATGAGCTTGAAAATTCAATCTCGACTTACAGGATATTCTACACACTTCAAGCTTTCAGGGAATGGCCCAAACCTTTCGAACTTGTATCATTCTAAATGTGCTTACTTCAATCCCCTTTGAGATCAAATGTTCATAATTAAGAGAGCGAGAGCGACAAAGTTTAAGTAGCATGCGGCAACAATCGATGGCAATGGTCGTGAACGATGAGATGCCATTCCATTCGTGTTCAAGTGCGTATGGTCGAGGGTTCGAATCCCAGTTGAGCCCAATAAATTTGTATATTTCTTTGTTTTTCAGAAGTTTTAAATAAACCAAAATCCCCTTGTCCTATGGTATATGACATATCGAGCTCAAAAACAATCTCGAACATGCTTAAAATGATCCTGGATTAGAATTAAACTGTTCTCGGATTTTTTGCATAATGCAATCTTTTTGAAGATTACCCTGGGATAAATGTAATCCTTTATAGGATCAAAAAAGTGGGATCAACTCAATCCTTTTTCGGAACGGGTCAAGAATATCCGGGATTACGTTGTTTTCATTACCGATTGGGAATGATTTGATCCCGTATGGATGGAGTATAGAATGCTAATGTGTTATACGAAATTATTAGGCACTATTTTGCATTACTACTCAAAAGTAACAAAATTGCTAATAATAGCTAAACATATTTGTAACTAATAGCATTTTCAAATAATTAATAGCATTTCCACTTTCAAAATTGTAACTAAATAGCTAAAATGGCAAACGAGCCAAATCCCACAAAAGTTCTTCGCGCACGAAGCACTGCGAAGCACATGGTCGCCTGTATCTTTGGTCGAATGGGTCACGTGGCCACAACTGTTCCGCTTAAGCAACGTAGGACGGTCAATTCTGAGTGGTACACGACCATTTGTTTGGCGGAAGTCTTCGGAGAAATTCGCTAATTCAACCGCAGAAGACGAATCATTCTCCATCCGAGCTCTCACACATCATGTCACACAAGCGACTTTTTGACCTGCCAAAGGTGTGTTATGTCAGGAGGGCCGTGTCGGAGATTTATTAAATAAAAGACAAATGTAACTACTGCTTGTAATAATGGGTTGCCTTTATATAACTTAGTGATCAGAGCAGGCTAGTAATGAAAAATCATTTTAGCTGGATGTGGTCCAAGTGTGCTAGTGTTTCAATGTCATTGAATAAAACTGAAACAAGTTGTAGAGGCCAGATATGTAAAGGCATAAGAGTTCAGTATTGATTCGGCTAGCGCACGGGACACATCAGTCCTAGTACGAATAATTTACAAATATCAATCTCGACACATGGCCAATAAAGATGGTGTGATTTTATTTATTGATTCAATTTATATATGGTAGGAATGTATCTTAGGTTGAGGTCTTCGTCTTTTCTTCTTTATATGGCCGCTAATATGTCATTTACCTTTGATTTAAGTCTTCGTCTGTGTATAAGAAGTAAAACTGATAAAAACTACTAGCAATTTTTGGATGTTCTAAACGTAAACTCGCATGTTATTCTCGTGCGGAATTGCATGAATTTTCCAAATTCTTACATTTCTCTTACATTTGAAGTCACATTTCGAGTTGGAGTCAAGCAGGGAACGAATTTAAGACTAATGAAATTTCCTTCTATTCTGTTTAGAAGTTGTATAAACATTTAAAAATTTATTTTTCTTTATTTCTTTATTTTTTTTTGCGATATCAATTTATTTTTGTTCAATCTTTTGAATTAATATTCTTATTATCCGTATTTTGGTTACTTTTATAACATCACCTTCATTCAGCCTCAAAGCAGCGGCGGTATCGTGGTCTCTGATGAGAATTCCATTCATGCAAAACAGCAGACTCGTCTTCTGCAGTTTGTGGTGTAGGGCAAAGGCCATTTTTATTATTTCTATTACTTTTAATTTTTTTAAAATTCTAGAAAACTTTGAAACTGAAAATTTTAAATAAAATTTATTCTTTTCTACTAATTACACTTCTACGAAGAATATAAGGTATGGGTTATATACTGCCATGTTTCGGTTTTCACTAAAGTGAATTCGAATTTTTACATGATCTCTTTTATATTAAACAATCAAGAAAATCTGTATTAAACCTTTAGTTTCTACTTACTCTTTACTAGACGGATTCAAATTAAAATTTTGTAATCTGATTTACCCAATGAATTTTATAACAAATTCGAATTCTAAAATTTCTGACGATAGGCCTGATAGATTTTCAAATTTTTCCGAAATTTATAAAAACTTAGTACAATTTTGACCAAAATATCAAAGGTTAAAAAGTGTTCGGCTTAAAAACGAGAAGGTCAAGCTAACTTCGTCTGTGCCGATGTTTTTATACCCTTGCAAATGCTGTTTTTGAAATATCCGAGTTTAAGAACGCTTACATAAAAATCCAAAAATTTTCTAACTTAAACCCCTTTTTCCGACAAATAAACATCTGATTTCGACCAAATTTCGCGAAATCTTTTTGAAAACATATCAAATTAACAATCGCGGAGTTTAAGAAAGATAAAATTTAAACGATGGTCTTTGTCACAAGTTCCTATCCTAATCCTATTCGCAACTCGATAAACAGATCTCTTGATTTAATATTTTTGTTGGATCCCCCCGGCAATGTTGCATCTAGAATTGACCCGTTGGTTCTTCCCGAGGACCCCTTTCATCCTACATTGGAACTTACTATTGAATTGCCCTATTCGCAACTCGATAAACAGATCTCTTGATTTAATATTTTTGTTGGATCCCCCCGGCAATGTTGCATCTAGAATTGACCCGTTGGTTCTTCCCGAGGACCCCTTTCATCCTACATTGGAACTTACTATTGAATTGCCCTCTCGGGTGTGCTCTGCTTCTGGAAACTCGACGGCTAAAACACGTTGTTTTCAAAAAACAGATTTTTTAAAACTTGAAACCGATTGGTCTCAATTGTACACTTGTACAGATATTGATGTTGCCATACAACTTTTTTATGATACCTTGTACTCGCGTTTTGATGTTTGTGTCCCACTTGAGCTCCCTCGTTGTCCTAATAGGCAGCCTTGGTTCACAAGAGAACTAATAAATTTGAAAAACAAGAAGTCAATGTATTTCAAAAAGTATAAGAATTCGAAAAAATCATCTGATTTCTCCCGTTATGTGGATGCTCGTTATAGATTTAATGTGCTGAACGCACAATGTTATAAAAACTATCTTAACCGTTGCAGACTTCAATTCTCGCACAATCCTAAGCAGTTTTATACGTTTGTTAACTCTAAACGCAAATCTTCCACTATGCCCTCTTCTGTGCGGTATGGTAATGCGAAAGGAAACACTGATCAGGCCATAACCGATCTGTCTTCTACTCGTCTTCTAGCTTCTTTGCGAATCAACCATATCAGTTGAATGGGTCTAATTGTATTTTTAGCCCTGTAATCACTGAAAGCTCTCTCCTTTGCGATCTTAACTCTGTTAAACCAGAGTATGCACCGGGTCCCGATGGAGTACCTGCTTGTGTACTTAGGTTTTGTGCTGATGAACTTTGTAAGCCTATTCATAAATTATTTGAATTGTCTCTTGAGTCATCCTCTTTCTCTGTGTTGTGGAAGGAATCTTATATCATTCCTCTCCATAAGGCAGACAAGTTGTCTGCAATTCCAAAAGCTTTTGAGAGAATTATGACATCTCAACTGCAACATTTATGTAGTTCCATTATTTCACCCTATCAACATGGATTTGTGAAGCGCCGATCTACTACCACTAACTTATTAGAGCTTACATCATTAGTGATCAAAGGGTTCTTTGGTAAGACCCATTTTCCACGGATCGGTACTATGGGAACCATAAGATATAGTCACCCGATGTGGATCAACGTTTTCAAATTACTTTGAAAGCGATTAATATTTATAATCACCGACCTTAAGAACGATTTACTTGAAAACAAAAAAGTTTTTTCACTAAGATCCATTTTCCGACCGATGTTTCCTATGGCAGCTATAGGATATAGTCATCTGATTTCGACCAAAATTTGCACATCTGTTTGAAGCATAAAATATTAATAATGGTCGAGCTTGAGGATGCTAACATTAAGAGCAAAAAAGTTTTTCTCACTAAGACCCATTTTCCGATCGATGATTCCTATGACAGCTATAAGATATAGTCATCCGATCTTGACGAAAATTTGCGAATCTGTTTGAAAGCATATGGTATTAATAATGGTCGAGTTTGAGGACGCTAACATTAAAAGCAAAAAAGTTTTTCTCACTAAGACCCATTTTCCGACCGATCGGTTCTATGGCAGCTATAGGATATAGTCATCCGATTTCGACCAAAATTTGCGAATCTGTTTGAAAGCATATGGTATTAATATGGGTCGAGTTTGAGGACGCTAACATTGAAAACAAAAAAGTTTTTTTCACTAAGTGCCGATTTCTCATCTTCTTGATAAAGCTATATGTCACATAAACTTACAAATAGCAGAGTAAATGGTCAGCTTGAATCTGACACATAGCAGCTATCTGAGAAGAGAAATCGACCCTAAGACCCATTTTCCGACCGATGGTTCCTATGACAGCTATAAGATATAGTCATCCGATCCGGTCTGTTCCGACATATTAGCAGCGTGCATTAAAAAGAAAACTCTGTACAAAATTTCAGCTCGATAGCTTTAAAACTGAGAGACTCACAATCGACTCACCCTGATCAAGAATATATATAGTTTATGGGGTCGGAAATTAATATTTCTATGCGTTGCAAACTTCTGGGCAAAATTATAATACCAAGTGTGTAATAACTTTTCAAATGAATTTTTTTCATGGTTTTCAATTTTGATTTTTTACAATATACGTAAATGAAAGCATAAGGTTTTTATTTTTTTTTTTTTTACATTTGAATATTTCTTCTTAGAAAAAGTTCTCACATTTTCAATTCAATCCTATTTCTTCCATCTCTAAATGATTGGATCCCAGAAGACAAATAATTGTGATCTTAGAACAAAAACGGCCTGCATAGAAACTAATAGTCGAAAGCATTAATGATTGCACACCATATTCATCTTCTGATGAAAATGAAATGGAAAAGCTAGAAATCAATGAAAAAGTGAAAAATATTAAAAAGGTAAACGTATTCATTGTTTCATTTAAAGGAGTTGAAAGATTTTCTCGCAATTCTAATGATTTATACACCCAAAAAAACTTGTATGAATATCAATTTGATACGCGTTGCCTCAATTTGAATCTGAAACTAGTATCAATTTTTTTTGTATTTATCTAAGCCATTGGTGTCCAAATTGCCAAAAGCCTATCCCATGGGATAGCATTTTATAATTCTGCCGGCGTCGCAGCCGACACACGTATAGAAAGAGAGAATACGTGTGTTCTATAAATACCACGCTCGGCGGCTTGCTCTCTTACGATGCGCGTGTTCGTCTTTTTGTTTTACTTCAAGAGGCATTTTTTCGTGGCATTTGTTTGTCGTGACGTCTACTTCGTGTTTCGCTGCTAGGCACACTAGCGCCACTAGACACCACTGATCTAAACTGATATTTTGCGTATTAAATTGAAAAATATAATATTAATTTGATAGGCAGAAGTGTTGGTGTTTTTGCAAATCTAGGTGGATTTGCTGCATTTGCTTTGCTCATGTTCAATGCTAACCACCTAGAAGAATTTCGTAGCAATCTACTTCACCCTCATTGATTTTAAAACCATCTACATGATAATGCAAATGAAGTATTTTTATGTATCCGCGCATATGGTCACACTGAAAAATATTTGAAAACACTGCTAAAAACAGTTAAGTCTGTTATTAAGTAAACCAAAAATCGGAAATATTGGATGTGCCTTTAATATACAAGAACACCTGCAGACATGGCTGAAATTACAGATGCACATTCTGTTTCCCCTAGTTCATTGCTTAAGCTAAGTTTACACATCCAAATAACATGGCTAAATTTTGATAAAAATAGCCATGATTAAAGATTTTAAAGGATTAAAAACTTAAACTGTGGTTCCATACGCAAATAATTTGATCAAATATGGCCGGAAAGTTCCACAATTTGGCATATATAGCCCAATTTTCATGAAAATTTCTCCAAATTATTTGCCTGTGTGAACATAGCTTTCGACCTCTGTTGCTGGTTAAAAAAAGGTGAGAGCTAAAATTTTGGAAAATGCACCAAAGTTGAAGGGAGTCACCACAATTGTTATACTAAATTCCTGCCTCCAATGGACCAGCGGTTAGTACCACGCCCATAGAGGTCTAACTTAGAAAATGGAATTAATGGAAATCCACTCGATAGAATTTTGTAAGATTTTAAATATATTGAGATGCCGACCAATAAAATGTGTCCTTAAGAGATGGTAACATGCATCGAAAAACCGCGATAGTGGATACCACATTTGACAGCACCCATTATCGAGTCCATATAGGCCATAAACTAGAGATAACGAGAAGGCCGAGCTAACTTCGCCTGTGCCGAAGTTTTTATACCCTTGCAAATGCAAATGTCACAGTTTAAGAACGCTTACATAAAAATCAAAGATTTTTGTAACTAAAACCCATTTTTCGACAGGTAAACATCTGATTTCGACCAAACTTCGCGAATCTTTTTGGAAACTTATCAAATTAACAAACGCCGAGTTCAAGAACGATAAAATTTAAAACAAACTAGAGTTTGTTTGTAGAGAAAAAAAGTTTTTCTCACTAAGACTCAATATCCGACCGATCGGCCCTATGGCAGCCTTAAGATATAGTCATCCGATTTCGATCCAATTTTGCGAAAGCATATAAAATAAGTCATCAGCGAATGGCAACCATAAGATATAGTCACCCGATGTCGATCAAAATTTTCAAATTAGTTTGAAAGCGTTTAATATTAATAATCACCGACCTTAAGAACGATTTACTTAAAAAAAAAAGTTTTTTTTCACTAAGACCCATTTTCCGATCGATCGGTCCAATGGCAGCTATAAGATATAGTCATCCGATTTTACCCAAAATTTGCAAATCTGTTTGAAAGCATATAATATTAATAATAGCCGAGCTTAAGGACGCTAACAGTGAAAACAAAAAAGTTTTTCAAACTAAGACCCATTTTCCGACCGATGCTTCCTATGACAGCTATATGATATAGTCATCCGATTTTGACCAAAATTTGCAAATTTGTTTGAAAGTATATAATATTATTAATGACCGAGTTTAATCACGTTAACATTGGAAACAAAAAAGTTTTTCTCACTAAAACCTATTTTTCGACCGATGGTTCCTATGGCAGCTATAAGATATAGTGATCCGATCCGACGTCCGGTTCCGACATATTAGCAGCGTGCAATAAAAAGAAGACTCTGTGCAAAATTTCAGCTCGATTGCTTTAAAACTGAGAGACTAGTTTGCGGTAGAAACAGACGGACAGACAGACGGACAGACAGACAGACGGACGGACAAAGCTCAATGAACTCAGCTCGTCCCCCGATCAAGAATATATATAGTTTATGGGGTCTGAAATGAATATTTCTAGGCGTTGCAAACTTCTGGGCAAAATTATAATCTTCAATATTTAACTGGTTAAGGACCGGTTTTGAACCCGTCTCAAATAATAAAATAATATATAAATAAAGAAAAAAAATTGTTCATACCTATTTTACTGTCCATGAGGAGATCGGGCCTGGGGCCGATCTGGTTTGCCTTGATCTTAGCCGTGGGGCCTTGCTGTGTTGGAACGCGCCTATACGCGTGTGTCGTGGCTATCAATCTTGGTGGACACAGCCAGGTAGACGATTCGGAAACCGCGCACCCTGTGGCTCGCCCACCGCCGGTTCGGAAAACGCGCAGAGGGAGTTGGACTGGCAAGCAACGGTGCTATTTAACCGGGAATCCCGTCCAGACACAGATGCCGATTCGGAAACCGCACATTCGAAGCGCTATTGGACCCATGTTTGGGAGCGCGACGTAGCCGATTCGGAAACCGTTCACCCTGTGGCACGTTCACTGCCGGTTCGGAAAACGCGCAGTGGGAGTTGGACGGGCAAGCGACGGTGCTATTCAACCGGGAATCCCGTCGAGACACGGATGCCGATCCGGAAACCGCACTTCCGGAGCCGACCAAAGCCGATGCGGAAACCGCGCTATTGGACCCGTGTTTGAGAGCGCGACGTAGTCGATTCGGAAACCGTCACTGATGGGTGCAGTGCAACCAACCAAACTTTAAGGACAGGGGCGGATTCGGAAACCAAACCCCCTGTGGCACGCCCACCGCCGAGTTGAACGGCAGCGACGGTGCTATTCAATCAGAAATCCCGTCCAATGCCGATCACGCCCGATTCGGAAACCGCACTAGTTATTCCTTTAGTTGATCTGCTATTCCAAGGTGTTAACTCGACCGGAGCCGCGGACTGAGTGGCTTGTCAGTGCGTTGATGCTCTGCCTTTATAGGCTGCTGGGCGCAGCCGACGATGGCAGCGAGCGCAGCAGATCGTGGCAGAGCGCGCGATATCGATAACGATGGCGTGGTTGTTTAGCTGGCTGCCTATCGATTGATGGCGCGCTCACGTATGTTTTGAAAGTGCGCGCGTGTTTTGAATCTTTTCTTTAACTTATTATAATGAAATTATAAAATAAGACTTCAGGTGGAAAATTATGCTTAATTTCTAATATTAATATGTAAAAACTTAAAAAGAAACTATATGATTATATTGCGCTTCGTGCGGCTTAGGATTATGTGTGAATGGGAATATAATGCAAGGGATTAGAATATGAGAAGGGAATATAATGCTAGGGGCTATGTTGATAAAGAATTATATGTTAATATTGAAGTTCGTTCGGCTTAGGATTATGTGTGAAATATGAGAAAGGAATCTAATGGTAGAGGTTATATATATATATGTTGATATGCTTAGCTGTGGTGGTTACAGATATAGGTTGCGAGCCTGTGAGGCGTCGCAATCTGACTACATTTACATATCTCTCGGTTTGCAGCTGCATTTTTGTTCTCTCATAGTTCAAGCCCTCCATCCACAGCATTAAACCCAATGTGGTAAAAACATGGACTTGCTTCCAGCGAAAACCATGTAAAAGCTGTTTCCAAATATACTTTTTAATCAGTACAGAATGCGTGATTTAACCCCTTGTTATACAAAAAAAACACACAAATTTAAAATGTCAATTAAAAAAGAACCCTGAAAGACCTTCAAATTATGTATATTTGCCAAAATTCATTATAATTCGCAATTTTTGGGGGGA
>JBAMBO010001830.1:0-39413 GCA_037044535.1 Lordiphosa magnipectinata
CCTTTTTGAAGACCAATCTGTACATAACTATCGAAGTAGGTCAATAAAAATGAATGTTATGGATTTCAAAAATCATTTCTTTTTAGAAATCGGGACGTAAGAAATGGCAAGAAATACTGTGTCTTAGTTTTGGCTTTCAAATCAAATTATTTTGATTCACAAAATTGTTAATAATGAAATGCAGACGATAAATTTATATTATAAATTTATCCAGATCACTTTGAAAAAGCTGTCAAAAATAGTAGACCGAAAGTCATCAGATACACTTTCACACCACAATTTTGTTTGTTTGGTTTTGTATAAAAGTGAGTACTGAGCATAAAATGTAAATTCTAAATTCTAACACTTCTAACCAATACGATACAATAATGTTGAAATTTGCACAGAATTTTGAGAATTTTTTATCAAGAAATATCCAATGCTTGTTTGCATCTTTAAATAACAATTTAACAATTTAGATAATTGACGCAATGGAAAATTTACGCACTAATCTCACAGTGCTTCAGTTTTAGCCTGCTTTGTTGAAATTATTATTAACATAATCTTAGGGTAGGGTATAAAAGATGATGATGACAAGTCAAGAGCAAGATCAAGAGGGACTAAAAATAGTAAGCTCTGATATGCAAGAGGGGCAGCAACAGCTGATTGGGTGGGTGCCTGGTTAAACAATGGAGCGATAAAGCAAAGTGTAGACATATTTTTATGACTCATGCAAAAGCCGAGCAGTTGATTAAACAGCTGTGCGCTTGGCTGACTGCTGATAGCCACTGAGCATAATAAACAATAACAAATGCCCAAGTTTTGGCCTAGGCATTGGGTTACCTATGCATGCGGTGGTAGCCGGCAACACCCACACCCCCTTGGTGACTTGTTGGGGGGCCATGACTCAGTTCGGAGAAGTGTGAAAATCTATGAAATGCAAGAGACTAGGCAACAACTTTAAATCAAAGCTAACTGCGACCAAGTAGAGCGAGCGCGAGCGAGCGCACACTTGTTAGGTTTCCAATACCGAATTGACACCCGCATGGCTTGACACAATGCGGGTTGAATGCACTTTCAATCTTGCAATCTTCTTATACGCACCATCATCAGTGTTGGGTGCAGCTGCGCTGCTGCCAGGATTCTCAGTGCCCTCGTCCACAGCCGAGGACGACGTGTACATGGTCGTGTCCTCCTTGTTGATCAAGCTCTGTCTCTCCGGATCAGACATGGCTCCTTGCTTGGTTTGCTTGTTCTCTTTTTTCTTTGTAATTCCCCCGTTAGTTGTTGCACTCAAATTGCAGTTGTTGTTGCTGCTGCTGCCGCTGTTGTTGCCTTTTTTGCACCGCAACGCAAATGCCTCAACTAGAAATATGTAAAAAGTATGCGTCTGATTAAATCTAGTTTATATATTCAATGGCCCCGCAAATATGCTTAAGTAAGCAGATCACAATTTGTTCTTTGTTTGAGATTTCGATTTCACTTGTTTTTCATTTTTTCTTTCGTTTTTTTTTTTTACGCTCGTTTTCTGTTGAATATCCCTCCCTCTTTTATGGCATGCGCCGCAATAATCAATTCTCTGGGTTGAGGCAATTTGAATGCTTAAGCTGGCTTAAAGCATTACATTTGCTTTTGCACACTTTTTAAGTGTTTTTAATGGCTTTAATTTATTGTTTAGTGGCCCATAATTGAGCTATATTTTACCTTATTTTGTTGAAATTAAGCTGCACTGCTCTCGTTGCAGTCTGGTCACACTGTTATTAAGACAGTGTTGGCTAGAGGCCAAAAATCTGTTTATGGGAACGGAACCAGTTCAGTAATTAAAGTTGAATTAATAACTTAAAGTTTTTTTTTAATTACGAAACGAATAACTAATATAGACAGCTTGCTAAAAGAATGTTGGTTACTCGGAAAAAGTACTGCGCTGCACAGATTTTTTGGTTAAATTAGAATGTCATACATTAAGTGCGTTTTATGTAGTTTTTTTTAGCTAAAAAGAACTACTGAAGATCGAAATAACTTTAAAACAAGCTGGAAAGTCTCGAAGAATACAGTTTATAGAACAAGGACGTCACTTAGTGGGGTATTAGACCCCAAAAGTGTGGATAATTTAAAAAAAAAACAATTTTTACATTGATTTTTTCGAAGGTATATACTAAATTCTTCTTAAGATTTAGTCATTATAGGAGCCGAATAATCTTTCTTCAAAGTGTTATATATATTTTCGCAACTTGTGAGAAGGCTAAAAATTTGACTAATTTGGAGAATTGTCTTAGAGGCTCATGAAGTCAGAAAAAAGGACTTTGAAAAATAACTGGGAGTATTTTTCGAGCATAATTAGCAGATTATTGTTCAATAAGGATATATTAAATATGTTTTTCAGAAGCTCAGATTTTATAATTTCCTATAATTGGATCGATTACCAGTAGATCCAGCTTACCAGACGTCTTACAGCATTTCTGAGGCTAGCAACTATTCGAACTACGACGAATAAACATCATTCATAAAAGTAATTATTCATCCATTCTCTACCAAGGCTTACAAAAGTGCCTGGACTTTAAAATTAAGAGTAAGCATCATATTTCTTGCCGTTTAACATCTTGACTTAAGCATTATTTCCTTCTCGAAGTTGAAATATGACGATTTTGGATATGATTTTGGATTCAGCACTAAGAAATTATTTACTTTACTTTATTGAAATACACTTTAGGATGGTCTCAGCATTATCTGCAACAAATTTGAATCCGATATCTCAATATATGGATTTTATGCCACATTTGCAGGCTTTCTGACCACTGTGCAGTGGTGTGTGACTTACTAGTTCCTTAATGACCAACTTACTAGTTCCTTAGTGAACCACACAATTTTATCACTCACTAGTTCAGGGCTGAACAACACATCTCCAGCAGCCAAACGCAGTGGTTACTTTTAAATGTTAAAAAAAATATAAATCAAATGGATTCCTCAACACCTAACCAAGCAGATCAGCTGGCGGCAACTTCAAATCCTAGTGATGGCGACACCAGCAGCTCAGAAGACATTCAACCGAGTAGAAAACGCAAACTGCGTCGCAAATCCTCCACATCTCCCACACCTAGCGGAGTCATTTACCGCTATCCAGCTTTGCCTTTGCTTGTTGTGAGTGCCCCCGACCAAGACCAAACACAATCTCCGTTCACTGAAGCCAGCCCGGTTCGCAATATAACTGTTAATGTTTCACCCACTTACAACTTTGAGGACAGCACAGACTCTGAGCTACACATATCCAACGATAGCAGCAATGAGGCGACAAATGTTTCATTAACATACATAAATCGACCCTTGGCCAAGTCGGATACTAAAGTTATCAAAAGTATAAACAAACGCAGGCAGCGTCACAAGCAAATTTATAAAAAATAAACATTTTAAAATCAAAACGGCAATTGCAAACAGGGTTGGTGTCTGGGTAGATAAAAAACAAACGTTTTACAACACTTATCCCTGGCCCAGGGTTGGCTTGTGCATTTTTAGAGCAGTGGTCAAATTTTACAAGTAATCACTAATTATACGGTTTTTATGTAAATAAACCAAATTTCAAGTAATAAAATTAAGTTCAAAGTGTAAGTTAAATGTGTGGCTAATGTTAGATTATGAATTAATCACAAATGCCAAACAATTTAAGGCAGCAAAGACGTGTGAAAATGTGCGATGATTTCATTTTGTTGTTGTTGTTGTTGTATGGGAAACTTCGTCGTAGCTTGTTGCCATTGTTGTTGTTGTTGTTGCTGTTGTTAGTGGCTGCCAGCCAGCGACGCACAAAATGTTTATTTAACTAACATTGACTATCCGCTGCCATTTAGGGCAAGAGAACACCTGTTCCTAATTGATTTTTCACCATTTGTCGCTTTTCAGATCATTCACTACTCTCTCAACTTCTGTGTTTGGGCATTTTTAATCATTGAAGTTAAAAATCGAATTAGCCACAAAACATACGCTGCAGCACCAACTTAGCCTCCCCCCACAAACAAAATCATAGTATTTATTGAGAAGCAAATCAAAGTTAATTCAACAATTCGAACGAACGAAATTTCAAACCTAGTTTGACCACCGACAAGTACACACTCAAACACACACACACACACACCCACGCAGAGAAGGAAAAATGGAGTCCCCACCAATGTTCAACAGCGTCGAGGATGAATGCAGATATTGGAAAGAACGCTCCAAGCAGTACCACAAAGAGTAAGTTGCTTATTGGAGCGATCAATATAAATCACAACTAATTATTATGGTTTACTCTGCAGATGGACAGACGTTAAACAGGAATATGATGAATTCGTTGAGCAATCTCGAGAAATGGAAATCGAAATGGACGCCACTTTGGAGCAAAAACAGTGTATTATTAAAGATCTCAGAGCGAAGCTAAATATGCTTGAGAAGGAAAATGATTCAATCAAGGTAGGTCTGTGGTGTGGGAGGCAAACAAAAAATAATCTTTGGGTCTTTGTAATGAGCAACAAGTGGGACATGAATTTCGGCATATTTACATTAGACGATTAGAGAGGTGTTATTTCTTATTAACCCAGATAGATTAGGGAGATTAAGAATTCCTTTTCCATTTCTCTATGCACTTTTTGGCCGTGTCTTGCTGTGCGTGTTTTTCAGTGTGCCAATAACCCATTAGGTTTCCCAACAGAAGCTTTTTTTTTTGGATTGAAAGGGTTTTATTCAAGGCTGCAAACATCTTAAATTCTGCAAAAGATTCGGTTCGGGGTTTTGAAACAGTTGTAAAAAGTCTAAGGTGTACTTAACGAACACAAGTTTTTGATTCTTAGTTGACACATATTAGGATTCATTTTCGGTTGAAATGAGGTATATATTTTGTAGAGCAGAACGATTCTAATTTATCTAGCTATTGAAGTTGTCATTCAATAGTCCAATGCTCAGGAGAGTAGTCCCACCACGATACATCTAGTTTTCGGGATTCATATATAAGAAATATTACTGCATGATCTACTGAATGGACATTCATCTCTTATGAGGAAATATACAGAAAGAATGTGGTCACTTAGATCTCTAGATTAGACCTCATTAGACCTCTAGAATGTGCCAGTGGAACAAGGGGTATAACACATTCATTATTGTATCTTGTCTTTTATATTTAAAGCCTTATTTGTAATTCTATGAGATTTATAACATTCTCGGACTCGAAATATGCTAAATTTTGGATTTAAAAAGTCGATATAGCCATGTCCGTGTGTTCGGTCAGGTCTTAGGGATGGTAAGAGATAGAGGTTTGACATATATTTGGCAAATACTTCTTATACTTGCAGGTAGATAAAGTTTATTTTCAATTTCTGTCACGCCCCCTGCCCACCCCGCAATTTGAAAAGAACGTCATATCTTCCACAGTTATGTAGTTAGAGTTTTTTAATTGTTTAAAGATATTTAGTAATCAATATTATTATCGATTTGCTGAAGGAATGATATATGTAGATCGGATGAACGATACTCAAGTTATGAGAAAAAAGGCATTCCATTCAACAAAAACAATCTTGGAGAGAGAGAGAAATTTAGAGATGAGCGTATAACAAACTATTGCACGATAACCGCGTGACTCCTTGGATAAGACATTTTTTTTGTGGGTAACTTCAGGTCCTATCCCACACACCGTATAGCACTTCCGACCGCATCAAAAGACGCATAATTTTTTCGAAATGGTATCCGAAAATGTTCTTAAAGATGGGAAAAGTAGTGGCTACCCATGATCAATACTTTGAAAAAAGAATTTGTAACAAATTTTCGAAAAAAAAAATCATTTAAAACTTTTTTGTACAAGTAATAAGATTTAAAGATTATAACGATCGGAAAAACGGAAAAAGAAACAGGTGTGATAATATGTTAAGCGTAAAGCACTGAACCGAACCAAAGCTATGGTTCGGAAAGCTGTACAAACCATTTTATAGAATGAAACCAGGGCTGCAAACCCAAAAATTTGTTTGGGAACCTCCGGTTTGCAGGCTCGAACCAAAATTTACCAACGGTTAAGGTTCGGAAATTTGTGGTTCGAGGTTTTTGGGCTTTGGTTTTCGTTGCACGTTTTACCCAATCTATATTTATAAAAGAGTTCAACCTGACTAATTGACTGACTGACTCACTGGTGACCGTCGCGCAGCCCAAATCATAAGAGATAGGATGCTGAATTTTTCACAGTAATTTTATCTACTGCTGAAAGTGAGTACTAAGAACGGATTTTTGAAAATTTTTGTAGGGAAATGTGGAAAATTTGCGGAAAACTTTTGTATTTAACTTTTTTGTTTATCATCCGATCAAGTTCAAACTCATTTTCAAAGATCTTTATGAAAATTCAACAATAACTGCATATCAATTTTCGGGAAAATTCACCCTCCCCCTGGGGGGAAAGTCTGTGGTCAAGGTTGCATTGGCGAAAGTTAAGTTGCCAGCGAATAGCTCCAAACTAATTTTCAAAGTTACACATCCGATTGACTTGAAACGTGGGAGGTGGGTGGGAGGTATGTGGGAAGTGGATGGGAACTGGGTTGAAAGTCGGTGGGAGGTAGATGGGAAATGGGTGGGAAATGTGTGCGAATTGGGTGGGAACTGGGCTGGAAGTGGGTGGTAAGTGGATGGGAACTGGGTGGTCAGTGGGAGTGAAGTGAGTGGGATGTGGGTAACAAGTGGGTGGGTGGTGGATGGGAACTGGGTGGTCAGTGGGAGGGATGTGGATGGGAAGTGGATGGGATGTGTGGATGTGGGATATTGGTTCTATACTGATATAGGCTATATTGATGGCGGCTCAGTGAAGCGCGACGTGTTTCAAGCTAGTATATATATATTAAATTGCAATACAATAGATATACACCTGACGCATAAATACATTGTAAGACTGTAAGATGTCGATTATAATTGATATGGACTTCGTTCATTGCTAGTGTATAAATCTTCAGTCCGCCCTCTAAAAAAAATTCGAACATTTATGCCAATTATCGAGCAGTCTAGATGACTGACACAATGTTTGTGTGCATAAATGAAGATATGTACAGACATATTTTTTCCAAACTTACTGATTCTGCAAAACATTGCAAAACACTGCACAAAATTGAGCATCGATTTGTGTTTATTCTTGGAATTTTTTTTTATAATGATTTGATCAAAAATGCCGTTGATCCAAAAATTGGCGCGTGGCTAGTGTTGTCAATTTAGTTAAAATGCTAAAACTTAACAGAGATTACTTTAAAATAGCTAAATAATGTCAAATAATTAGCTAGATTTGCAGGCACCGGCAGAACTGAATAGTTTCCGGCTTTCGAGCTTACAAAATAGCTATATCTGGTGGCAAAAATAGCTTAATTGGCAACGCTGCCTGTGGCACACATTACTGATTGTATGAATGTATGTTCTTTTGTTGCTGGACAATTCGGCTGACATGTTTCTGCAGTAGCATGCACCGAGTTGGTTAGATTGGCGCATATGGGTTCGTGTTCTTTTTTTTTCATCCTCGTGGTTCGGTTCAACCGGTTCAAAACCGGTTTGCAGCCCTGGTTTCGACAATTTGTATTATATTTGTCGTTTGATTACGCTGCCTAGGTAGGTAGCTGTATTGCTTACTCTAAACCAGCCCCTGGGGCTCTACGGGATGGATGCTGATCGTTTTAGTTTTGGTCGTCTTGATTTTTAGGCCTATTAATTTAGCTAAGGTCGCTTGGCCACTTTCCGAAGAGCCATAAATCGTCCGCTAAGTCACATGGTGCAAGATTGTTAATTTGGTCACCTAATGCCGTTGTTGTAGGGCTATAATCAAACTTAATGTATCCTACAATACATTTGGAACCACCTTTATAAAGAGAAATCGGAACTGCAAAAGGTTGCGAGAGCTGTCGTATGTCGCTCTGATAAGAGATATAAACTTTTCCGGCATAACTTTTCTTCGTAACCAACGAAAACTTAAGCAAAGTCAACATAAGATATGTGCAGAAACTGATATTTGTTCCGTGCATTGCTCGATCTTGATGCGTATTTATATGATTCCTGCTAGTCGAGACTGGTTTGTTCTTAGGCTCTGGTGTCCCTTATGGAATATTGATACGCTTAGTAAGGTTAATTTCCTTGACAGTATGCGTTAACCAACTTGTTGATGTATCCTAGATTTTTAAGGTGGTTTTCTAATGTTGTATGTAATACATAAAGCTCCTCGGCAATAACACGTGTTGAATAATAGATTTTTTCATTTATCATTGTTTTCAATGTTCATCAGACGTGGAGTATTTATCCTTAGAATCTCCGACACAAAACTTATGGTATCGTTTCCATTTTCCTCAGTATTTCGCAAAGTATTTTTGTTTTATTCAATCGTAAAAGAGTGTTGTATAGAACTACAAACCTTTAAATGAGCACGGTTGTAAATTTGAATTTGAACAGGATCACTTTTGCCAGCGATGTTGCTCTTATTCTAAATATTTCCTCCCTTAACTCTAATCCTCACTGCCATGTGTGTGTTAGTAACATGCGTGTGTATAAATGATTTGCGTTGGTCTGAAGGGTAGTTTTCCACACAATGCATGTCAAGTGGCTCAGACCGGATGTCCACTTCAAGTTGGTGTCTCGGCTATCCTGATCCTTGTCACTGTCGCTACACGTGGATCGTGTTCGAGTCTCATGTTCAAGTTTGAACAAATGTTTTTCTCGGGTTTCGGGCTTTGCCCATAAAGAGCGCTATCAAGAGTTTCAATCAAAGGTGAAAACAAGCAAATTAATTTCGTTGTTTTTTGTCGGATCTTCTTAGGCTTTTCCAAAATAGATAGATTTGTCAAGAGGTTCTTGCTTTAAAATTGTTAAATACATAAACATAGAATTGTTAAAAACATCTCTCTCTTAAAGGCCTATTTCCAGAACGCATGAAAATAAATTTTTATGTAGAACTTCACATGAAAAGATTCACTTTTGAACTGTTTAGAAATTAATATAAATATATAATAAATAAAATTTTAAATAAAATTTAAATATATTTATATGTCATCTGGAATCCAACCTTTAAGGCCTATTCTCAGATGAGATAAAAATTTAGTTTGGCACAATACTTCACATGAATAGAAACACTTTTACTTTCGAAATAAATTTTTTTAGTCATCTGGAATCCAGCCTGTGTAATAGCATTCAGATTTCAAAACATTTCAAGAGTTTCTATTCATGTGAAGTTTGACATAAAAATATATTTTCGTGCGTTCTGGAAATAGGCATTTAGAAACAAATTTATGAAAAATTTCTGTGAAATTTTTTTTAAAGAATTTTTAAGTTTAACTATCTTTTTTTACAGTTTCAAGAGGTAAAGCTATAGACATTTCAGTTAACTGCCCTTTATCGATTTTCTTTAATTTTCCCTTGTAAGACCCCTCGCATTCGCAGCGGCGCATTGTAGCACAGAGACAACTGAAAACTGTAACAGATTTTTGTATGGAAAGAAACCTTATGCGGAAAAACCATGAAAAATGCACATCTTTACAACTTCTTTTTCGCCAAAGAAGTAGTTCCCCAAAACTGAAAAGTTCCATTAGCTTTTATTAAGGTGTGAAAGCTTCAAAGAATGCTTCTTTGGTATGGTATTTAAGAAATGGATATTTGTTGTTGCTTTTCACTTCGTGAATCGTTCAGGTTTCCCTTCCAATTTCTCTTTCTCAAAGAACGGTCACAGAAGTACATCCGTCGGAAGAGAATATTCCATGCATGCGGCGTTTGCTGCTTAAAGAATGTGTGAATCCAGTTTAGATGGCATTAAAAACAGCATGCTAGACACATGGTTTTATATGAAATAATTAAACAATAAATATTTATACATAAAACTTTTTATTTTTAATCGAATTCTGTAATTATTCAATCAGATTAATCAGATATATATATTTAATCTGTTTTATATTTTGTCCTCCTTTTGTGTATCCTCCAATTGTCTCTTCTTCTTTTAAATATCTCATATTTTTATCCGTAAACGCATGCCAAAACCACTGCCTAGAGAAGGGACGGTTTCATGTTATGGTGACTTTAAGCCTTCCAAACATATGAAAACGAACGTGTTATCGTTCGGGTTTTTCTTTGCGGACTGTCTTGTTGTTTACTCGTGTCAAAAGTACACACCAGAGAAGGGACGGTTTCATGTTATAGTGAACTTAAGCCTTCCAAGCACATCAGAAAACCATATAAATACAATTTCAAACAGAATTTTAAAATTCTATCATACTAAAAAGATAAATAGTGAATTTTTCCGTGTAAAAATCAGTATGAGAAATGGAACCACGTTCTGCAAAGTCCGACTGGGTAGTTTTAAAGTTCGTTTTAAAATAGATTTAAACCAGGGTTTATCAAAAAGAGCGACGCCTAAAAGTGAGAGTGTATTGGTGTGCGAAAAGCGCTTCGGAATGACTAGCCACTAGTGACTAAAGAGCTGTTTACTCTCTTGGCCTCAGCTTTGGCATGCGTTCGGCTCGTGTATGTGTAAATAGTGAAATGTCTTCGGCCTCTGGTGGCAACGCGTGATCATCGCTGATAGCAACGATTGCTTGTTTGACGCCTAATTCATGTATCTTTATGGTCATGAAACATAAACTGATGAGAATACATTTTTTACGAATTTTCCCGTTTCCCCCAAAAATTACCAAAAATTTAAAATTTATATGGGACTCTCAATGCATCACAAAAAATGGGTCTCGACTAACTCACAAGATAAAAGAACCCTGCCTAACTCTTTGACTTGTTTTAAACCAGGGCAAAAGTTGAGATTCGTCCCATAATTTTGTTAAAAAAGAATCTTTATATCTTTGTCGAAATTTCCATATCCGCTAGCTGTTCAATCAACAGCTTTAAAATGCTGCTTAAATCAGCTATGCCTTATTTCAAAGATTAATTTTTTGTGTATTTAATTCGAACTCCATCTCTTACAGCTGAAGCTAGACTCACATGGCATAGAAATGTCAAATATGGAGAAACAGTTGGAGACGGTAAAAAAAGATCGCGACACCATGAAAATCTATCTGCGTCAGTTGGAGCAGAAAAATGATGATTTAGAGCGTGCTCATCGTATACTCAACGAGAGCATAGAGAATTTTGAGAAAATGTTGGATCAGGCGTATGAGAAGAATGCCCTGCTAGAGCTGGAGGTAGACGAAAAGGGGCTACTGCAAGAGAAACTGCAGCGACTCATGGACGAGACGAGAGGTAATCTATCTGTAAATTTACCCATAAAGTGCCACAGCTAAACTTTTCCCTTTCCTTTTCCACAGATCTCAAACAGGAGCTCAATGTTAAATCCCGCTATCCGCCGACAAATGGCACAGCCACTGCCGCTACTGCGTCTGCTAATAGTTCCATGAACTCCTCTGCCTCGTTGCCCAATGGCATTGTGGTGGCCAATGGCGATCTAACGCCACATGACAATGTTGTGGCCGCCACCAAAGTCACCAGTCTCAGCTCGAGCGCACTCAATGGCAGCTGTTTAGTTAATAAAAACGAATATAATCAGCAACAGCATTCGCTTAAAAGTAAGCTACTCAATTCGTTTAGGCAAACCAAACGTGTGCTTAAGCTATCCAAATCTAGAAAGTTTGAAATTAAAACTTGAAATGATGTTCCCACACAATGCGTACACAAATGTTACAAGTCCTTTTGTTTAAGTTCTCCCCTTTTTTTTTATTGTATAAATTTGATTGTAAATGATTAAAAACAGGCAACACGAATGTAACCTAAACAATTTTTTGCAACATTTTTTGTAGGCAATGTGTGTGTTCGTTCGTTCCCCTCTTGTTATGTTTCGTAGTTAATTACTAATCTCTAGCTATTATCCTAGTTATCTTTCGACTAATCACCCGCTGTGTATGTGTGCTTCCCTTTTCAGATCCCGACAACCTAATCAACGGCAATTCCATGAATGCCAGCTCCCGCACAACGGCGCTTAACATTGTGGCCGACATGTTAAGAAAACTGAATGTAAGTTCCCTTTCCCGAAAATATATATTCCCCAGCATGCGATCGCTTCTCCCTTGCCAGTGTGACAAAAACAAAGAAACTCTTAAGAGTGGTGGGATACAAATCTACTTAGAATGTTAATTTTCCACTTGGCTCTACAAATAGATGTCCAAATTAATTGAAAGGTCAAGTAGAAAAAACCAGTCAATATTTATTTCTATCATTTAAGTAAATGTTTCTTGAAGTTTTCCATTTTCTCTGCCACATTCTTATTTTCTTAATGAATTTAAATACAGGGATCAAATCAGAACCCGTTTCGGAACTCTAAAACCAAAAGAACCGATTTAAACTTAGGACCAGAATTTTAATTTTTAGAGAACCAATATTTATGGAGCGAGAACAGATCGAATGGTACCCCCAAAACATAGTACCAGTACTATCGATACTGCTTTAATCTTGATTTTCCTCGTCTTAAAGCGTTTAAAAAGTTCGCTTCTGCAAGTCGGTGGAAGAGCACGCGCGACATAAGTGTGCTTTTTGTGATTTTTCTCAACACAGAAGGCATAACATTTAACGTTACGTGTTCCGGCTCGGCTACGCCGCTAAACGAAAGCAGCAGCAAAATCAAAAATCATGAAACGACGACTGCTGCTGCTGCTTGCTTTTTCTCAATAATCGTTTTGTGCTGCTGCTTTCACTGCGGCTTCTGCGTTTTTCAAAAGCAGAAGCAAGGATTCATATTGATCATATTGATATAGTAAAAGTTTTGGGACTTTGACAGAAGCAATTAAAACACTGGAGTTTTGCAAGCATGATTAAGGGTCGATTTACCATCTCTAAAATAACAGCTTGTTTCAGATAAACTTACAATTTACTCTGTTATTTGTTAGTTCATTTGACGGATATTGAAGATGTGAAATTGGTCCTTAATTCCGCACTTCCGTTCGTTTATTTTCGTTTTGGGACCATCTTAAGGTTTTTTATACCCTTTACTCGTAGAGTAAATGGGTAAACTAAAGTCGTGCAACAGTAAAAGACGAATATGGTCCATTGGATCTCAACCAAATCAGAACCAAGCAATTTTGCCGATACATTTATATTTATATTCGTCTTCGTCCACTTTACAGTGTTACCATCATTCGATTTCTTACAAATACCAACCGTTTCGAAAGCGCAGAAGACAATGTTTCGTTTCGGTTTATTTATCGACGAGTTTGACGTAACTCCTACCTCATGTAGATTTAGAAAGCTATAATATGTGAACGGTTGATTTTCTCGGGTTTCGAGATTTTATTCATACACTATTTACATATACATTATCAATACGGGTTGTTTTATATATATATATTTAAAACGTCTCGTCTTCGTTCATCTGTCTGTCACTAGTTCTCTGTGCTACTCATCCATCCGGTGTGGCCATTGTCGCTGTCTTAAAATACCTTGACGCTAAAATACTTATGGATATCACACCTGATCATATTAATAGGTACACACCGGAATTTTTTAATTATAGATGGTTTTTTCGTACTTTTAGTGTTGACAACTTTTTAATTTTTGGTTTTTTGTTGTTGTCAATGTCTGGCCACACTGTGAAAAAGAGTTGAAAGAGGGGCTGCCCCGTATATCAAAGCTTTTCTATAAATTGCGAGTCCACCACACATTTCGCCTGATCATAATAATAGGTACAGTCTCCGTTTCTCACAAGTATCAAGTGAATAATTTTGTAATCAGTGATCTTTTGGTAACTAAAGGTAAATTGAGTATAGCTCCTGTCAATACAGAGAATTAAATAATTATATTTTTTAGAAAAAATGGGTCGAAATTCTCATTGTACTAAAGAAGAAGCTCGATTGGTTCTTAGTCTGAGAAAAGAAGGCAAATCTTTACGAGCCATCGGCAAATTAATGAACAGGTCTCATAATTTTGTTAAAAATGCATTAGAAAGAAAACCCAGACAGGAAACCCGTGGAAGGCCACAAAAAACAACAGAAACCCTTGACCACTACATAGTAACTTTGAGCCAAAAGGACCCATTTAAGTCATCGAAGGCTATTGCAGCCGAAATTTGGAATTCAGTTAGTGCTCCAACTATCCGAAGACGATTACAAGATGCCAACCTACCAGAAAGAATTGCCAGAAAAGTCCCGCTTATGCGCAAAAAAAATATCACCATGAGGCAAACTTTTGCAAGGGACCACAAAGACTGGGTAGGATGCACCGGGGAGAAAAAATGGAGAAACATATTATGGAGCGATGAATCAAGATTAATTTGTTCGGGAATGACTTTGAAAGGAATGTTCGACGCCCTAATGGAATGGAATTACATCCACGGTTTACAAAAAAATAACAGTCAAACATGGAGGTGGCAATATAATGGTATGGGGTTGCTTCTCCTGGTACGGCGTAGGTCCAATTTATCAGACTACGAACAAAATTAATGCTGAAGAGTAGAAATCCATATTGGAAACACTTATGGTACCGTATGCTGAGGAAAATATGCCATTACTTTGGGTATTTCAGCAAGGTAATGATCTTTCTTTTTCTGATTTTTCGAGGACCAAAAAGTTGACGTTCTGAAGTGGCCAAGCCAATCCCCCGACCTTAGCCCCATTGAAAACTTGTGGGGAGACTTAAAAAAGAAATTGGCAAAGTATTCATTTTCAAATAAACAAAAATTATGGGAAGGTGTCCAAAAAGTGTGGTATGAGACAACAGTAGAGACCTGCCAGGCTCTTATTCAAAGTATGCCAAAAAGAATAGCAGTAGTGGCCAAAAATAGAGGTGGATACACTGGATACTAAGTTAGGAAATACTAATTTACCTAAAAAAAGAACACAAAATGGAAATTAAAATTTTTTGTACCTATTATTATGATCACACTGAAAACGTATGTGAAACACAAAATGATCTCTTTTATGTTATATTATTATTTTATGTTACAATTAAGTTTATTTTATTAAAAACAAATAGTTTAAGAACCAATGAGAACAGATTTTAAGTTTGAAACAATGAATAAAACTGTTTTCTGTTACCTTAAAGTCAGAGTTGATGTGTGTACCTATTAATATGATCAGGTGTGTATATGACAAGAGTGGAAGACAATCGAGTGTAAAAAATATCAAGTACGAATGCAGTACACTTGTAGTTGCAGTGCATTCGTGCAGATCTCTGACACAGATTACCGTTGCACCACACCCGGCCACATTAAATACCATTTAGAATAAATCATCCTACTTTTTTTAACGGTAGGGCAGCTGCGTGTCCGGTTTTTAAAAAGAAATACGCAACCATTTGCTTTGAAGTGCTTCTTTTACGCACAAGTTTTGTTTTATTTGACTCCAACAAAACAGTCGGAAAAGGTGTTTTGTATCAACGTGTCTGTATTTATATAAGGGCTCTTCGGAAAAATTAAAATTAAATGAGATTAAATCTTCTTGATGGTTAGAGGTTTATATTAAATCCCTCCAAGCGATCCATGTTGTTCAATATTGAAATTATTCATGTTGCCATAATTTAAACTGTTTTTTTTTTATGTAAATGAGGACTTTTTCGGTCTTAGGGTTTTTATTTACACACTATTTACACGGGTTTCTTTTAACCCAAGGATTTCTATATACATTGTCTCTATACGGATTTGTCGATAGGGGCTATTCTTTCTGTTTGTCCTTTTTTGTTTACAGCGTCTGTCTTTGTTCATCTTCTATTATCTATTCAGTGTGACCGTCATTCGATTACAAATAGCTTAACACTAAAATATCGATACATTTATACATATTGGCAGATATTTTCAAAAATCTACAAAGAATACAGATATAAATAGGCAATTTGATGAATTTATGTATAGATAGGCACAATATTTTTGATTTTGTCTCCCCTTAGGCTTATACTAATCCAATGTGTTTGGCCATTCCATACCATTTTGTATATCATTTGTTTTATGTCATTATGCTTTGATGTTGTTTTTTTTATTATGTATGTTTTTTTAGTGGGATAAAGCCTTGTTATGTCCAGATTGTGAAAAATTTCGTTGCATTTGTGAGCGTCCAACGCTGCCGCCAATGGCCAGCGAAACGAGCCTATTTCGTCGCGCCTTTGGCGGCAGCAGCAGTTCCATTGTCACTACCAATTCAAGTGCTGGCAGTGCCCAGACCACACCCGTCAGCAGCGGTGAAGGCACAAACATTTTCAAACGCTTTGCCGAACGCATGCGCAACTCTCCTCCGGATGCAGCGCTCTGACATTAGTCATAATTAAGGCTTTCGCTAAATGTGCACACCAATTGCATTTAATAAATACAAATATATATTTTTGTACCGCATTTTTAAAGTGTTTTCTTATTGGTTTCTCCCCCTTCTCTTTTTGCAGGCCATGGAGACCAAACTGAAGACATATCGCGAGCATGCACCGTCCGTGCAACCGCGATCCTTACGAAGTGCCCAGCAGTTAACTGGACTACCCTGCCTGTCGCTAGATGCGGAATAGTCCAACACCAGAGCCACGGAATAGATGGTGGGGGGGGGGATATTGTTCAATTTACGTTGCGTTGCGTTACTTTAAGTTGTTAGTTTTTAGTTTTCTTCTTCCTTCCGCTGGATCTGTTTATTTATTTAACTTAACTTGACTTGTATAAAACTTTATGCGATTATTATAAATTACACAACAGTTGATGTTGTCGTTTCAAGCCCAACTAACTAACATGCCTTAGTCTAGGTTAAGAGTAATGCGAGTAAAGCCCTTAGTCCTAAGTGAAAAGATCAGTTAAACGGTATTCAAATTGTTTGGTTGGCATTCAAAATGTGTATTTAGCGTTTAAGTTGAAGTATTAAGGCTAAAATGTGGACAGCAGCTGATAAACTTATTAACCCAATACTCGTAGTGCATAGGACAAAAGACAAAACTCTCTCACCCATAAAACAACACCACAACCCAATATGCATATGCATGCAGTTTGATTTAGTTAATTTAAATGATCGAAAGCTATTTTCAGTTTATATTTACAAGCGAATATAAATGTGTAAAAAAAGGCAAAAGTGTTGAAACTGTAAATGTATAAAATTATAATTAGAAACACCAACGAACACCACACATGCTATTGTTTAAATAAAGTGAAATATAATTAGTTTTAATAGAAATGTCATTGGTTTTTCATTTCTTTTCAAATCTTTATAGTTGTAACCCCAGAGATGATTTGGTAAGTTAAAGAAGCAAATGGTCTTCGTTTAGCTCATGTTTTTGTATTACTTTTTGCCAATTTAAGTCGCTGATTGCTGGCTCCCGGTTTCTCAACGTCCCCCCAAAAATTGCGAATTATAATGAATTTTGGCAAATATACATAATTTGAAGGTCTTTCAGGGTTCTTTTTTAATTGACATTTTAAATTTGTGTGTTTTTTTTGTATAACAAGGGGTTAAATCACGCATTCTGTACTGATTAAAAAGTATATTTGGAAACAGCTTTTACATGGTTTTCGCTGGAAGCAAGTCCATGTTTTTACCACATTGGGTTTAATGCTGTGGATGGAGGGCTTGAACTATGAGAGAACAAAAATGCAGCTGCAAACCGAGAGATATGTAAATGTAGTCAGATTGCGACGCCTCACAGGCTCGCAACCTATATCTGTAACCACCACAGCTAAGCATATCAACATATATATATATAACCTCTACCATTAGATTCCTTTCTCATATTTCACACATAATCCTAAGCCGAACGAACTTCAATATTAACATATAATTCTTTATCAACATAGCCCCTAGCATTATATTCCCTTCTCATATTCTAATCCCTTGCATTATATTCCCATTCACACATAATCCTAAGCCGCACGAAGCGCAATATAATCATATAGTTTCTTTTTAAGTTTTTACATATTAATATTAGAAATTAAGCATAATTTTCCACCTGAAGTCTTATTTTATAATTTCATTATAATAAGTTAAAGAAAAGATTCAAAACACGCGCGCACTTTCAAAACATACGTGAGCGCGCCATCAATCGATAGGCAGCCAGCTAAACAACCACGCCATCGTTATCGATATCGCGCGCTCTGCCACGATCTGCTGCGCTCGCTGCCATCGTCGGCTGCGCCCAGCAGCCTATAAAGGCAGAGCATCAACGCACTGACAAGCCACTCAGTCCGCGGCTCCGGTCGAGTTAACACCTTGGAATAGCAGATCAACTAAAGGAATAACTAGTGCGGTTTCCGAATCGGGCGTGATCGGCATTGGACGGGATTTCTGATTGAATAGCACCGTCGCTGCCCGTTCAACTCGGCGGTGGGCGTGCCACAGGGGGTTTGGTTTCCGAATCCGCCCCTGTCCTTAAAGTTTGGTTGGTTGCACTGCACCCATCAGTGACGGTTTCCGAATCGACTACGTCGCGCTCTCAAACACGGGTCCAATAGCGCGGTTTCCGCATCGGCTTTGGTCGGCTCCGGAAGTGCGGTTTCCGGATCGGCATCCGTGTCTGGACGGGATTCCCGGTTGAATAGCACCGTCGCTTGCCCGTCCAACTCCCACTGCGCGTTTTCCGAACCGGCAGTGAACGTGCCACAGGGTGAACGGTTTCCGAATCGGCTACGTCGCGCTCCCAAACATGGGTCCAATAGCGCTTCGAATGTGCGGTTTCCGAATCGGCATCTGTGTCTGGACGGGATTCCCGGTTAAATAGCACCGTTGCTTGCCAGTCCAACTCCCTCTGCGCGTTTTCCGAACCGGCGGTGGGCGAGCCACAGGGTGCGCGGTTTCCGAATCGTCTACCTGGCTGTGTCCACCAAGATTGATAGCCACGACACACGCGTATAGGCGCGTTCCAACACAGCAAGGCCCCACGGCTAAGATCAAGGCAAACCAGATCGGCCCCAGGCCCGATCTCCTCATGGACAGTAAAATAGGTATGAACAATTTTTTTTCTTTATTTATATATTATTTTATTATTTGAGACGGGTTCAAAACCGGTCCTTAACCAGTTAAATATTGAAGTCCATATTACCAAGTTACAGTCTTAATTTTGAATTGATAGCTGAAATAACTTCTAACTATGGCTCTGAACAGCTTTTGAACCGGTTCTGAACCAGTAAAATATACAACTACAGTCTAAATTTAAAGTTCATAGCTTTTGAGATATGGTTCTAAACTATTTGTAACCGGTTCGATTCCGGTCCCTAGTCAGTAAAATATCCAACTCCGTAATAACACCCTGTAGACTGCTTATAGGCATACTTAACTGGTCACTGCCTAGCAGCTGCTCACGCGAAAAAGCTAGGAATCACGACAACGGACATCTGTAGGAAATGTAAGGAACCTGGAGCCGTCGAAACTCTGGAACACCTCATCTGTAGTGGCCCAGCGATCGCTAAGACGAGATTAAGACATCTGCACTCCCCAAGTCTCACCTCTCTTGAAGAGGCGGCAAGGAAGTCTCCCAAACAACTATTGGCATTTGACAAAACGTCAAACATCCTCTTGGATTTCTAATGGTACCCAGGAAAAAAACCACCCGGCCTCTCTAAGGACCGTAAGGTCTATGTGTGGTCCCTACAAAGGGACAGCCGGAACTACCTACCTACCTAATAACACCCTACAGACCAGATTTAAATATCATAGATTAAATAACTTCTACGGTATGACTCTGAAACACTTTTTAGCCGGTTCGAAACTGGTCCTGATCTAGTTAAATGTCCAACTCTATATTACCAACCTACAAAACACAATGTTGCTCTTAGGCAATTGCTAGTACAAAAATGCCTATAAACCGCGATCCAAGGCTTCGTTGGTAAAATTGAAAACGCAGTTCGGTCTATTTTTATACCCTTGCAAAGGGTATTATAATTTTGCCCAGAAGTTTGCAACGCCTAGAAATATTCATTTCAGACCCCATAAACTATATATATTCTTGATCAGGGGGACGAGCTGAGTTCATTGAGCTTTGTCCGTCCGTCTGTCCGTCTGTCTGTCCGTCTGTCTGTCCGTCTGTCTGTCTGTCCGTCTGTCTGTCCGTCTGTTTCTACCCAAACTAGTCTCTCAGTTTTAAAGCAATCGAGCTGAAATTTTGCACAGAGTCTTCTTTTTACTGCACGCTGCTAATATGTCGGAACCGACCGGATCGGATCACTATATCTTATAGCTGCCATAGGAACCATCGGTCGAAAAATAGGTTTTAGTGAGAAAAACTTTTTTGTTTCCAATGTTAACGTGATTAAACTCGGTCATTAATAATATTATATACTTTCAAACAAATTTGCAAATTTTGGTCAAAATCGGATGACTATATCATATAGCTGTCATAGGAAGCATCGGTCGGAAAATGGGTCTTAGTTTGAAAAACTTTTTTGTTTTCACTGTTAGCGTCCTTAAGCTCGGCTATTATTAATATTATATGCTTTCAAACAGATTTGCAAATTTTGGGTAAAATCGGATGACTATATCTTATAGCTGCCATTGGACCGATCGATCGGAAAATGGGTCTTAGTGAAAAAAAACTTTTTTTTTTAAGTAAATCGTTCTTAAGGTCGGTGATTATTAATATTAAACGCTTTCAAACTAATTTGAAAATTTTGATCGACATCGGGTGACTATATCTTATGGTTGCCATAGGACAGATCGGTCGAAAATGAGACTTAGTAAAAAATGTTTTTTGTTTTTTTTGTTAGCGTCCTTAAACTCGCTGATGACTTATTTTATATGCTTTCGCAAAATTGGATCGAAATCGGATGACTATATCTTAAGGCTGCCATAGGGCCGATCGGTCGGATATTGAGTCTTAGTGAGAAAAACTTTTTTTCTCTACAAACAAACTCTAGTTTGTTTTAAATTTTATCGTTCTTGAACTCGGCGTTTGTTAATTTGATAAGTTTCCAAAAAGATTCGCGAAGTTTGGTCGAAATCAGATGTTTACCTGTCGAAAAATGGGTTTTAGTTACAAAAATCTTTGATTTTTATGTAAGCGTTCTTAAACTGTGACATTTGCATTTGCAAGGGTATAAAAACTTCGGCACAGGCGAAGTTAGCTCGGCCTTCTCGTTATCTCTAGTTTATGGCCTATATGGACTCGATAATGGGTGCTGTCAAATGTGGTATCCACTATCGCGGTTTTTCGATGCATGTTACCATCTCTTAAGGACACATTTTATTGGTCGGCATCTCAATATATTTAAAATCTTACAAAATTCTATCGAGTGGATTTCCATTAATTCCATTTTCTAAGTTAGACCTCTATGGGCGTGGTACTAACCGCTGGTCCATTGGAGGCAGGAATTTAGTATAACAATTGTGGTGACTCCCTTCAACTTTGGTGCATTTTCCAAAATTTTAGCTCTCACCTTTTTTTAACCAGCAACAGATGTTGTAGTTGTGTGTTGCTAGTATAAATGTGCCCATTCAACGCGACGTGATCAAGAAAAACTGGGTATGAGGTGTTGCTCCCGGATGCCTCTAGTTTCATAATTTATTGGTCCCGTTCCCAGGCATTAAAAAAAGTTGAATTTTGTGGCACTGTGCTATACGATTAAAATCATATTTTTTTATCGGCAGTTGGTTGGTCGTTTATCCAATTTTTAGCGAAGACGTTATAAACTTCAGCCCGAAAAATAATCGTACGCTTACTTTGGTAGCAGGAATAGCAAGACGAGCTTTTGATACCTCTTACAATTCAGAACACTTTGTCGAATTTTCATCTTTATTATTTTGTAAAACTTTTTATGCTTAGAAAAATTTGTCGTAACTCAAAGAAACACTATTTTAGAGTTTATAATACAGAAATATTCGCCATATCGTGTTCTGAATGGTGGAAAATTTTGCATATTTTATCTTTCATTTGAGTGATATTGGAATATGTCGTTATTTCATTTTGCTGTTTCATTTTCATGATCCAACAAGAGCTACACATCTCAGTTGCCCGGCAGACGATATTGTGTAAAGTCCCTTCGGCTTTCTGTTGAGGGGGAATTCTGCATGTCGAGTCTGTTTTTTTGACCCTTTCTTAAAAAAAAATCATTTTGAAAACGCAAAGAGTTTTTTCAGTTGTTTTATTTTTGTGTTACAAACAGATTAAAGTAAACAAAAAAATTATTCTGCTTCAATATGAGGGCTGTTCAAAAAGTTTTCGGCCGTCAAAGTGGGGGGTCCAAAAAAAAGGTATAGTGCTGGCGGCCACGATTTCTCTCTAGGTTGTCTGAAATGAAAAGTAAAAACGGGGTTATAATCTGTATAGATGTCATTCTGGTCTGACCCTCGAAAAAAATTTTGTGATTTTTTTTTACAAAATGGTGGCCATTGAAAAATAAAAATTCGATTTTGGGCGCTTTTTTTGTAGTTTAGTGTAAAAAAAATGGCCGGCAGTTCGAAAAACGTGGTTTCGAAATAAATGCGTTTAGAGTTTAAAGTAATTAAAAAAATCTAAAATGTAAAAATGCATGCATGCAATTATTTTTCAGCTTTTTTTACTCGAAATTTATTTACTCAAAAATTACTCGTTTTAGCGAAGACATTGTTCCACAAAAAAGGCTATATCTTCTAAAGTATTTCGAATTTCAAAAAATCCTTTAGGGTGAAATTCTCAAATATCCAAACTATAAAAAAATGAAAAAAAATGTTGCACATGGAGAATCATATTTATCATACATATCTGATCATATTAATAGGTACACACCGGAATTTTTTTATTATAGATGGTTTTTTTAGTACTTTTAGTGTTGACAACTTTTTAATTTTTGGTTTTTTGTTGTTGTCAATGTCTGGCCACACTGTGTCCAGAGGGGCTGCACCGTATATCAAAGCTTTTCTATAAATTGCGAGTCCACCACACATTTCGCCTGATCATAATAATAGGTACAGTCTCCGTTTCTCACAAGTATCAAGTGAATAATTTTGTAATCAGTGATCTTTTGGTAAGCAAAGGTAAATTAAGTATAGCTCCTGTCAATACAGAGAATTAAATAATTATTTTTTTCAGAAAAAATGGGTCGAAACTCTCATTGTACTAAAGAAGAAGCTCGATTGGTTCTTAGTCTGAGAAAAGAAGGCAAATCTTTACAAGCCATCGCCAAATTAATGAACACGTCTCATAATTTTGTTACAAAAATGCATTAGAAAGAAAACCTAGACAGGAAACCCGTGGAAGGCCACAAAAAACAACAGAAACCGTTGACCACTACATAGTAACTTTGAGCAAAAAGGACCCATTTAAGTCATCGAAGTCTATTGCAGCCGAAATTGGGAAATCAGTTAGTGCTCCAACTATCCGAAGACGACTACAAGATGCCAACCTACCAGGAAGAAAACGCAAGAAAAGGCCCACTTATGCGCAAAAAAATTATCACCATGAGGCAAACTTTTGCAAGGGACCACAAAGACTGGGTAGGATGCACCGGGGGGAAAAAAATGGAGAAACATATTATGGAGCGATGAAGCCAAGATTAATTTGTTTGGGAATGACTGTGAAAGGGATGTTCGACGCCCTAATGGAAAGGAATTACATCCACGGTTTACAAAAAAAAACAGTCAAACATGGAGGTGGCAATATAATGGTATGGAGTTGCTTCTCCTGGTACGGCGTAGGTCCAATTTATCAGACTACGAACAAAATGAATGCTGAAGAGTACAAATCGATATTGGAAACAGTTACGTTACCATATGCTGAGGAAAATATGCCATTACGTTGGGTATTTCAGCAAGATAATGATCCTAAACACACATCAAGGCTGTTATCTAAATTTTTCGAGGACCAAAAAGTTGACGTTCTGAAGTGGCCAAGCCAATCCCCCGACCTAAACCCCATTGAAAACTTGTGGGGAGACTTAAAAAAGAAATTGGCAAAGCATTCATTTTCAAATAAACAAAAATTATGGGAAGGTGTCCAAAAAGTGTGGTATGAGACACCAGTAGAGACCTGCCAGGCTCTTATTAAAAGTATGCCAAAAAGAATTGCAGTAGTGGCCAAAAATAGAGGTGGATACACTGGATACTAAGTTAGGAAATACTAATTTACCTAAAAAAAAGAAAACAAAATGGAAATAACATTTTTTTTCTTACCAACACATGAAGTGTACCTATTATTATGATCACACTGAAAAAGTATCTGAAACACAAAATGATCTCATTTTATGTTATATTATTATTCTATGTTACAATTAAGTTTATTTTATTAAAAACAAATAGTTTAAGAATCAATGAGAACCAATTTTAAGTTTGAAACAATGAATAAAACTGTTTTCTGTTACCTTCAAGTCATAGTTGATGTGTGTACCTATTAATATGATCAGGTGTGTATATAGATGTCATATTTTCGAATTTCTTAAATGAGCATTTTAAAAATATTTTATTGGATTAGTTTGAAGTAATTAGATTTATTAGATTTATTTTCGCTGTGTGGAATTGATTGAGAACTTTAAACGCTATTTTTACAAAATCGTTTATTTGGAGTAATAACAGTATAGAATAAAGTGGGCGATATATGAATCGACTTCGTATCCACATTCGAATAAAGTATGTGCCAGATCTGCATTCCTCATTTAGTTGTAGTTGAACAGAAATGGATCAAATTCTTAATAGATATCTGCCCAAGTAATTTTCTGTTCAGAAGTTAGCGTAGTATGTATTATAATATGAGCGAGAATATGCCACATGATAATAGTACGAATGATTTGAGTACGAACGCTCTTGGAAAATTCTATTCCTTCTTGAATTTTGAAGAATTTTGCTCTTGAAATCGAGTTAAATTCGTTTTCAATTTGGTTTCTATAGGCAAGCAGAACAAGGTGGGAGAGAGGGCAAGCATACTTTGTGAGAATAGCGTTGATCACGATCTTACAGTTTCGTTTTTCATGGGAGAGGGGTGTGTGCAGAAACTACTGTAATGTATTGAGTAGTAAGTAATACCGAACGATTGTAAAGTTATGAGCAAAAGAAAGTTTGCTGCAGCAGCGTTGCTTTCTGCTACAAAATGCATACTGAGCAAACACTTTCGCAGTAGCAGAGTAGATTACAATCAGGCTTGACCAATTTTCATACTAGTTTTTAATTGAACTTGAAAAGCTTGCAGAGTTAATGCTGAGAGCGTCAGAGAGAAAGTGCATTAAGCTTATTTGAATTTTTAGCCGGCTTTTTAAAATGTTCAAGCGCAACTCAAGACCGTTTAGTTCTGTCGCGCGTTTCAATTTGTTTTATGTTAAACATATAATTAATTGGCAAAAAAATGTTTGCATTAATTTCTTATAACCGTGGCTACGTCAAGGCCAAACTGTTGACCCCCTATCTAGCTTCCCAACCCCCACTTAAAAACACAACAACAACAACAAAAAAATGCCCACCCACACCGACTTAACCAAAAATGAAAGAGCTTTCCTCACAAAGCTTCTTCCAAAAGGGACATTTTCCCCTGATTTAGTACACAGGAAATTATGCTGGTCCATCTAGGTAGGTGGCAGTGGTGGCGCCGGGAAGTAGAAGGACTTGTAGCTGACCTTGCTAGCGGGAAGGTCCACATCAGCGGTAAGCTAATGAAAGTGCTTTGGTTTTTGTGAAGTAAGCAGGCACGGGTTAGCGTCGAGTGTTTGTCATTGACTGAGTATATTTCTCATAAGCGAAAGGAGCGGGGCAAAAAAAAAAAAAAATGACACAAGCTTTTATCATACGCACAGCACTTACCAGGGACAGGCACAAGTGTTGCTGACGTTGTTCTTGTTGTTGTTGCTGTTGTTGTCCTGCTGAGTGCATTGTTTACTGAAGGCCTGCCTGCCATAAGCGGATTGGGAATGGCACAATGCAATTGCCTTTTCAAAATAAAAGTGAGCAGACACAAAGCCAGGACGTGCTGTGCTTCGCCTGGAAACTTCTCGCTGGGTGTGTGTGTGTGGGATTTTTCCTTTCTGTAAAAGCAATTTGAAGAATTTTGCCTACCGCTGCTGCTGTCGCTTAATGAACTCCCCTGAGCTAAGCGGGCGGAGGAGTTGAAAGCCGCAGCCACTAATTAACTGGACACGGATACTTCCCCACCTCTCTCTCTCTCTTTCTCTCTCTGGCACAAAGGACAACAATCAAAGCCAGAGCCAGTGTCAGGGGTCATAACAATAAGCGGGCCAAGCACCAGAAAGAACGCACTTGGCAAACATTTGGGCCACACCACACCAAAGTGTAATTGTTTTGGCATAAAAAACGAGAGGCGAACAGCTCGTAAAAAAAACTGTAGCAAAACAGCAGCTTCAAGTTTCAGCTCTCGAAATCCCTATACAGGGTGGTTGGTGACTGCCAAAGGCTGTTGTTTTCCCAGTTGTTCAATTGTTGAGGTAAATTTTTTAGTAAGTTTTTGTTGTTTGTTAAACGAGCTAAATGGTATTTTGGAGTTTCTCATCACAAATTGGGTTTATTTTCATACTGTCTGCAGCAGAACGAATATGTTGATATAGTTTATATCAGGGCAGGAAGGGATTCACTCGCTGAAACTAAGTTTAGATTCAAACAAAGTATCAAAAATAATTTTATGTTTAGAATTTGAGTATTGCCGGCTCTAGGTCAAGTAAAACACACAAATATGTATGAAGTTTTCCAATCGCGTGGAGTTGGATACTGACGCCGAACGGAGCAGACGTGTAAAATAATTGTCCCTGAAGAGCAACCGAAATATATTAGAAAACATCATACATATTTGTGTGTTTTACTTGACCTAGAGCCGGCAATACTCAAAAATCTACAATTAAGAAAGGTCGCTAACTATCAACTTTAATTTTGTGTTTAGCTAATTCAAAGAGCATGTATGTAAATAGGAACAAACAAAACATTTTATTCATCTATGGAAACTTAGAGTTTAGCTTAAGTTATTCATTAGTATGTCTTTCAGTGTACTTTCATCAATAAGAGTGCTCTCGACTAATACTTTTGTTGCGGTTATAGCAACATTTTAAAGTTCTTAACAATGATCGTTTTCCCAAAAACTACACCCACTAAAAAGATATTATCAAAATGAAACTATTTAGTCATCAATTTGAAACTATTTAGTATCAAATTCTCTTTAACACTCCAAGTATAAAATTGATATTTTCGTAAGTAATATAATTATATTTCGAGGATATCAAATTGATACTAATTTGTATCGGGTTGTCAGTTTTTTTGTATTAATTTCGTAGTATCAATTTGATACTAGGTCTTATTAATGTGATATTTTAATTGTCAAACTCTTAAGGCCGTTTTCTCATGTTCATGTTTTTGCTCAAATCGAAATCCATCTAGATTTTGCAACTAGATGGTTTTTGTGCAATTGGTTGTCTCATGTAGGTTGATTATAAATTCGGTCATTTGCGCCACGGTCACACCGGGAGGACTGGATTGGTATAATACTAGCTCTTCACTCGGCTGATTTTTGTCTTTTTTATTGCGCGCCAATTTTAAAAATTAAAGCAAGCAAGAGGAGGAGAAGGTTTTTCTTTTGGAACGACTTGGTACTATGATGGGAGATTAAGCAGTAGGTCGAAAGCTATGTTCACACAGGCAAATAATTTGGAGAAATTTTCATGAAAATTGGGCTATATATGCCAAATTGTGGAACTTTCCGGCCATATTTGATCAAATTATTTGCGTATGGAACCACAGTTTAAGTTTTTAATCCTGTAAAATCTTTAATCATGGCTATTTTTATCAAAATTTAGCCATGTTATTTGGATGTGTAAACTTAGCTTAAGCAATGAACTAGGGGAAACAGAATGTGCATCTGTAATTTCAGCAATGTCTGCAGGTGTTCTTGTATATTAAAGGCACATCCAATATTTTCCATTTTTGGTTTACTTAATAACTATTTAGACTTTACTGTTTTTAGCAGCAGTTGTTTTTTGTTTTCAAATATTTTTGAGTGTGACCATATGCGCGGATACATAAAAATATTTAATTTGCATTAGCATGTAGATGGTTTTGAAATCAATGAGGGTGAAGTAGATTGCTACGAAATTCATCTAGATGGTTAGCATTGAACATGAGCAAAGCAAATGCAGCAAATCCACCTTGATTTGCTAAAACACCAACATGAGAAAACGGCTCTTAGTATCATTTGGATACTAGCTTTTATCAATTTAATATTTTGTATTATCATGTTTGTAGTACCTATTAAGTTCTCCATTAACTGCACTATAAATTAAAACATATTATTTTAAAAACTTTTTATTTTATTTTGAACTCTTACATCATGTATTTTATTTACACTAATGAAATGAAATCGTCAGGAGCGGACACTTCACTATGGGAAACATTGTTCTCTCACTCTTCATGCTCCGTGTCCACGCGGATGTGGTTTAAACAGAAGTCACTGTAATGGTGTGCTTTATGCTGGAACCGATACATGTAGAGCAGGGGACGGAAAAACCACATGCCGATTTAAGCGTGTGTGTGATTAGCCATTCACACGGAGTTCATTTTGCTCTGCTTTGTTGTTGCCGAAGCAGCACATCGACAATCTTATAGATTGTTTGTGTTATCCACATGAGTGATACACATGACGTCGCGACATCGTTGCCGCAGAGAAGTGTTGTACGCACAGTGATGAGGGACGCGCCGGACTTTGATGTATAGCTTTATGCCTTCGCAACCTTCTGCAGCTGCCTTCATTTCGAACCTCTCGCATTGTTGGTCATCTTGCGGCGTGCTAAATGTCCTGTCTAAAAAGTTGCACTGGTTATTTACATATATGCGCAGAAACAATCACAGCAACAGCTTCTTAATACGTGCTCTATATACGTATTGAAATCCATTTATTTATCTTCAGCACGTCGTCTGGGAAAGTGTCTTCCATACAAATCACTTTTAAGTGAGTGCTAATGTGTTTGCGTATTAATTAAAATACTAAATGTGACTCGCCAGCTGCGACATTCGGCATGCTTCGTTGAACAATTCATATATTCTTCGAATTTTCGAACTAAAATTTGTTGGCATAAGTTTTAAATTAATACTTCTGCGTATCAAATTAATATTATAATTTTTAATTTAATACGCAAAATATCAGTTTAGATCAATGGTGTCCAAACTCACACAATTAAACATTGCGCTTGTGTGCCTAGCAGCGAAACACGAAATAGACGTCACGACAAACAAATGCCACGAAAAAAATGCCTCTTGAAGTGAAACAAAAAGCCGAAAGCCGAAAAGCGCGCATCGTAAGAGAGCAAGCCGCCGAGCGTGCTATTTATAGAACACACGTATTCTCTCTCTCTCTATACGTGTGTCGGCTGCGAGACCGGCAGAATTATAAAATGCTATCCCATGGTATAGGCTTTTGGCAATTTGGACACCAATGGCTTAGATAAATACAAAAAAAAATTGATACTAGTTTCAGATTCAAATTGAGGCAACGCGTATCAAACTGATATTCATACAAGTTTTTTTGGGTGTATAAATCATTAGAATTGCGAGAAAATCTTTCAACTCCTTTAAATGAAACAATGAATACGTTTACCTTTTTAATATTTTTCACTTTTTCATTGATTTCTAGCTTTTCCATTTCATTTTCATCAGAAGATGAACATGGTGAGCAATCATTAATGCTTTCGACTATTAGTTTCTATGCAGGCTGTTTTTGTTCTTAGATCACAATTATTTGTCTTCTGGGATCCAATCATTTAGAGATGGAAGAAATAGGATTGAATTGAAAATGTGAGAACTTTTTCTAAGAAGAAATATTCAAATGTAAAAAAAAAAAAATAAAAACCTTATGCTTTCATTTACGTATATTGTAAAATATCAAAATTGATAACCATGAAAAAAAAACCATTTGAAGAGTTATTATACACTTGGTATTATAATTTTGCCCAAAAGTTTGCAACGCATAGAAAATATTAATTTCCGACCCCATAAACTATATTTATTCTTGATCAGGGTGAGTCGATTGTGCGTCTCTCAGTTTTAAAGAGCTATCGAGCTGAAATTTTGTACAGAGTCTTCTTTTTACTGTATGCTGCTAATATATCGGATCCGACCGGATCGGATGACTATATCTTATAGCTGTCATAGGAACCATCGGTCGGAAAATGGGTCTTAGGGCCGATTTCTCTTCTTCCAGATAGCTGCTATGTGTCAGATAAGCTGACCATTTACTCTGATATTTGTAAGTTTATGTGACATATAGCTCTATCAAGAAGATGAGAAATCGGCCCTAAGTGAGAAAACTTTTTTGTTTTCAATGTTAGCGTCCTCAAACTCGACCCATATTAATACCATATGCTTTCAAACAGATTCGCAAATTTTGGTCGAAATCGGATGACTATATCCTATAGCTGCCATAGAACCGATCGGTCGGAAAATGGGTCTTAGTGACAACAACTTTTTTGCTTTCAATGTTAGCGTCCTCAAGCTCGACCATTATTAATATTATATGCTTTCAAACAGATTTGCAAATTTTGGTCAAGATCGGACGACTATATCTTATAGCTGTCATAGGAATCATCGGTCGAAAAAAGGGTCTTAGTGAAAAAAACTTTTTTGTTTTCAATGTTAGCGTCCTCAAACTCGTCCATTATTAATATTATATGCTTTCAAACAGATTCACAAATTTTCGTCAAGATCGGATGACAATATCTAATAGCTGCCATAGGAACCTTCGGTTGGAAAATGGATCTTAGTGAAAAAACTTTTTTGTTTCCAAGTAAATCGTTCTTAAGGTCGGCGATTATTAAAATTAATCGCTTTCAAAGTAATTTGAAAACGTTGATCCACATCGGGTGACTATATCTTATGGTTCCCATAGTACCGATCCGTGGAAAATGGGTCTTACCAAAGAACCCTTTGATCACTAATGATGTAAGCTCTAATAAGTAAGTGGTAGTAGATCGACGCTTCACAAATCCATGTTGATAGGGTGAAATAATGGAACTACATAAATATTGCAGTTGAGATGTCATAATTCTCTCAAAAGCTTTTGGAATTGCAGATAACTTGGAAATACCTCTATAATTCTCAACATCCGACTTATTACCTTTTTTATGGAGAGGAATGATATAAGATTCCTTCCACAACACAGGGAAAGAGGATGACTCAAGAGACAATTCAAATAATTTATGAATAGGCTTACAAAGTGCATCAGCACAAAACCTAAGTACACAAGCAGGTACTCCATCGGGACCCGGTGCATACACATGTTTAACAGAGGGAGAGTGATTACAGGGCTAAAAATACAATTAGACCCATTCAACTGATAGGGGTATGGTTGATTCGCAAAGAAGGTAGAAGACGAGTAGGTTGACGTAAAAAACTCGGCAAACAGATCGGCTATGGCCTGATCAGTGTTTGCTTTCGCATTACCATACCGCACAGAAGAGGGCATAGTGGAAGATTTGCGTTTAGAGTTAACAAACGTATAAAACTGCTTAGGATTGTGCGAGAATTGAAGTCTGCAACGGTTAAGATAGTCTTTATAACATTGTGCGTTCAGCACATTAAATCTAGAACGAGCATCCACATAACGGGAGAAATCAGATGATTTTTTCGAATTCTTATACTTTTTGAAATACCTTGACTTCTTGTTTTTCAAATTTATTAGTTCTCTTGTGAACCAAGCCTGCCTATTAGGACAGCGAGGGAGCTCATGTGGAACACAAACATCAAAAGGCGAATACAAGGTATCATAAAAAAGTTGTATGGCAACATCAATATCTGTACAAGTGTTCAATTGAGACCAATCGGTTTCAAAAATTAAATCATTAAGTTTTAAAAAATCCGTTTTTTGAAAACAACGGGTTTTAGCCGTCGAGTTTCCAGAAGGAGAGCACACCCGAGAGGGCAATTCAATGGTAAGTTCCAATGTAGGATGAAAGGGGTCCTCAGGAAGAACCAACGGGTCAATTCTAGATGCAACATTGCTGGGGGGATCCAACAAAAATATTAAATCAAGAGATCTGTTTATCGAGTTGCGAATAGGATTAACTTGTGACAAAGACCATCGTTTAAAATTTTATCTTTCTTAAACTCCGCGATTGTTAATTTGATATGTTTTCAAAAAGATTCGTGAAATTTGGTCGAAATCAGGTGTTTATTTGTCGGAAAATGGGTTTTATTTAGAAAATTTTTTGATTTTTATGTGAGCGTTCTTAAGCTCGGACATTACAAAAACAGTATTAGCAAGGGTATAAAAACTTCGGCACAGACTAAGTAAGATTGACCTTCTCGTTTTTAATCCGAACTCTTTTTAACCTTTGTCATTTCGGTCAAAATCGTACTAAAATAAGTTTTTATAAATTTCGGAAAAATTTGAAAATCTATCAGGCCTATCGTCAGAAATTTTAGAATTCGAACTTGTTATAAAATTCATTGGGTAAATCAGATTACAAAATTTTAATTTGAATCCGTCTAGTAAAGAGTAAGTAGAAACTAAAGGTTTGATACAGATTTTCTTGATTGTTTAATAGAAAAGAGAACATGTAAAAATTCGAATTCACTTTATTGAAAACAGAAACATGGCAGTATATAACCCATAGCTTATATTCTTCGCAGAAGTGTAGTTAGTAGAAAAAGAATAAATTTTATTTAAAATTTTCAGTTTCTAAGTTTTCTAGAATTTTAAAAAAATTCAAAGAAATAGAAATAATAAAAATGGCCTTTGCCCTACACCACAAACTGCAGAAGACGAGTCCTGCTGTTTTGCATGAATGGAATTCTAATCATAGACCACGATACCGCCGCTGCTTTGAGGCTGAATGAAGGTGATGTTATAAAAGTAACCAAAATACGGATAATAAGAATATTAATTCAAAAGATTGAACAAAAATAAATTGATATCGCAAAAAAAAATAAAGAAATAAAGAAAAATAAATTTTTAAATATTTATACAACTTCTAAACAGAATAGAAGGAAATTTCATTAGTCTTAAATTCGTTCCCCGCTTGACTCCAAACTCGAAATGTCACCCAAAATGTAAGAAAACTGTAAGAATTTGAAAAATTCAGGAAATTCCTCACGGGAATAACGTGAGTTTACTTTTAGAAAAATTACTAATAGTTTTATCAGTTTTATTTCTTACCTACAAAGTCAAAGACAAAAATCAAAGGTAAATTAAAATAAATAAAATAAATCAATAAATAAAATCACACCATCTTTGTTGGCCATGTGTCGAGATTGATAATTGTTCGATTATTTGTAAATTATTCGTACTAAGACTGATGTGTGCTGTGCGCTAGCCGATTCAAGACTGAACTCTCATGCCTTTAAATATCTGGCCTCTACAACTTGTTTCAGTTTTATTCAATGACATTGAAACACCAGCACACTTGGACCACATCCAGTTAAAATGATTTTTCATTACTAGGCTGCCCTGATCACTAAGTTATATAAAGGCACCCCATTATAACAAGCAGTAGTTACATTTGTCTTTTATTTAATAAATCTCCGACACGGCCTTCCTGACATAACACCTAGTTCCACATTTTGGCAGGTCAAAAAGTCGCTTGTGTGACGTGATGTATGAGAGCTCGCATTGTCATGATGGAGAATGATTCGTCTGCAGCGGTTGAATTAGCGAATTTCTCCGAAGACTTCCGCCAAAGAAATGGTCGTGCACAACTCAGAATTGACCGTCCTACGTTGCTTAAGCGGAACAGTGGCCGAGGGACCCTTTCGGCCGAAGATACAGAAGACCATTTGCTTCGCAGTGCTTCGTGCGCGAAGAACTTTTGTGGGATTTGGCTCGTCTGCCATTTTAGTTATTTAGTTGCAATTTTGAAAGTGGAAATGCTATTAATTATTTGAAAATGCTATTAGCTACAAATATGTTTAGCTATTTTTAGCAATTTTGTTACTTTTGAGTAGTAATGCAAAATAGTGCCTAATAATTTCGTATAACACATAAGCATTCTATACTGAAGAACTTCCTCTCCACTCAAAAAAAAAATCAATCCATACGGGATCAAATCATTCCCAATCGGTAATGAAAACAACGTAATCCCGGATATTCTTGACCCGTTCCGAAAAAGGATTGAGTTGATCCCACTTTTTTGATCCTATAAAGGATTACATTTATCCCAGGGTAATCTTCAAAAAGATTGAATTATGCAAAAAATCCGAGAACAGTTTAATCCCAATCCAGGATAATTTTAAGCATGTTCGAGATTTTTTTGAGCTCAATATGAAATATTGATTTGATCCCAGGAAAGTTACCTCTCTTCCTCCTTTGCTCTTCTATATTCCATAGGACAAGGGGATTTTGGTTTACTTAAAACTTCTGAAAAACAAAGGGCTCAACTGGGATTCGAACCCTCGACCATACGCACTTGAACACGAATGGAATGGCATCTCATCGTTCACGACCATTGCCATCGTTTGTTGCCGCATGTCAAAAATGCTACTTAAACTTTGTCGCTCTCGCTCTCTTAATTATGAACATGTGATCTCAAAGGAGATTGAAGTAAGCACATTTGGAATGATACAAGTTCGAAAGGTTTGGGCCATTCCCTGAAAGCTTGAAGTGTGTAGAATATCCTCTAAGTCGAGATTGAATTTTCAAGCTCATGCCGGGATTACTCCAAGATTAAAAAGATTGAAAATATTCTGACGTTTTTTTTTCTGTCTCAGTACAATAGAAGTAAGCACTGATGAATTAAGGGAATAATCATTAGAAATAGTTCCAAATCATGAGTTATTTTAGTACTAAGGCCCATCTGCATGGTTCTGACACTACTGTACAGTGTTGCCAACGGCTCAGCACAAAAAAAGACGGTTGAGCCCAGAAAAAAAGACAGAAAAGGATACAAAAAACACGACAAACAATGTTTTCTTAATGAATATTAAAAAGTATATATGTAGTTGGCGACCTTTCTAAATTGTTGAAATTGAAGTTTAGACGGCTCGAGGTCAAATGAAACTTACAGATGTGTATGCTGTTCATCATCTTCAGGAACACTTATTTTACACATCTGTACCGTCTGACGTGGAGTTTCGCATAACTTTGTTTTCGTTTAATTCATATCGAGAGTGATATTATCAGCATCAATTCCGTGTGCATATGATGCATTAGTTCCAATTAACCGAAGACATTGCTAGTGCCGTCTCCTGACAACAAGCTGCTGATTTTGAAAGTGGCTGAAACGTAGTTTTGTTTACCTGTGCGAAGGGCTCTTTGCATTTTGCTTGTGTTTTAATGGTCAATCTTTGGATTTAAACTGCAATTGCAGTATTTGCCGTGTCTCCGGATCCGGATTATTGGCATCTCGGCACATCCAATTCTTTAATTCAGGTTCTTTTACCAAGATTCGCGATATTTTTGATTGTAAACGTCTTTCGGCATGTTGAAACTTTAAAGGGCAATGAACCGATTTCGATTACACACAAATAAAACAGGGTCGCTTTGAAAACTGATAATCGAAGGCGGAAAATCAGTATGAAAGCGATGCCACATAGTTGAAATTGATAAAAAGCCTTAGAACAATTAAAATAGGATGAATAAAGGGTAAAACAAAATAAAAAAGGCTTTTTTTTCCGGATAGGGGACGTTTCAAAATTATTCCGGAAATCGTAGTTTAAAAAAGGACAGATCTGTCCGCAAAAAGGATAAACTGGCAACACTGCTACTGTGGTCCAATGAATACGTTGAACTTGGTGAGAACTAAATTGCTCAACAGAATTCAGCTGTAAACGTTAAATGCTATTTTAAAGCAGGCTTGCGAGCCCAACTGTTGTTCTTAACTTCGATTCGCGGGCTTAAACCGACATTGGCCAATGGTAATGGTTTGCGAATTGTAGGTTCAAATTTTTTTGGATGGGTTTTTGGTTCAATCTCTGGTTCGGTTCAACTTTAAATTAAAGGCCTATTTCCAGAACAAATATAAATTTATGTCACGAAATTGCAAGTTATTTATGTTAAGTGGATTGTAAGTTACAGTGGGACCACAAAGTCTGAAAAAACCCTAAAAAATACCCAAAACGGCAGTCAAACGGTGGGGTCATACTGATTTGTCAGCCGCTTGAATTCAAAATGTTTTATCAAATTAAAGTTCAAACATTTTTACAATCACCTCACAGCTTTCAAAGTCATATGATGTACTACCACAAGTGTGCGCGACTTCGTGATCCTTGATAGAAAAAGTCTTGAGGCACTTAAAATTAAAAAATATGGAAAACTAATGAAAAAGAGTGCTAATCTATGTGCTAATATATTTATTATTTTTTGTACATTTTTGTTGCATCTTGCTTTTGCCTTCAATTTGTTTGATGTTGTCCGGAAAAATGTGCTGCAAGTTATTTATTTTCAATTTAGTTCAGCAAATCAGCTGTTCTTACAATCCACACAAGCTATCGATGTGGCAACGCTATGACTGTTTAGTTTCACTTCTGGAAATCAAAAAAATAAATGAGACTAAATAAATGGCTCATCAGCTGTTCGAAGCTGTTTTTTTTTATATGGAGTTCAACATAAAAATTTATTTTCGTGCGTTCTGGAAACAGGCCTTAAATTGAAAATGATATTTAGAATAACTGTACTTTTGATCAAACAAAATAAATTTTAAGGCCCTAAAAACTAAAACTAATTTTCGATTCAATTTCGATTCTTTGTCGCATAATATTGAACAGATACCAACATTTTTTCAGGATGTCTTTAATTTTTGTGGTTCGGCATTTTTATCTACCTTGGTTTCGCTTAAGGTTCGATTAACAGTTTAATAAAGTCGGAGTTTTGGATTCAACCCGGTTCGGTTTATAACCGATTATTATTTTGATACAATGAACTTCGCAGATAATAGGTTGTCAAAAAAGTCTTGCGGTATTTCCGCAAGCTTGTCTTTGCAAGCGCGTAGTTCTAGTTGTATTCGTCGCATCGGTTCACGCTAGAGCTTTTTGGAAAGCTCTTTTCACGCGCTAACACGTGTTTGATTTATTGTTGTTTGTTTTTAGTCGTTCGTGAGTTATAGCGTCGCAAACATGGAGCAAAATAAAGAGAAAATACGGCATATTTTACAGTACTACTACGATAAAGGCAAAAATGCATCTCATGCTGCCAATAAAATTTGTGCAGTTTATGGACCCGATACAGTTTCCATTTCCACCGCACAACGATGGTTTCAACGTTTTCGTTCTGGTGCAGAGGTGATCGAAGATGCGCCACGGTCCGGAAGGCCTGTCGTCGAAAATTGCGATAAAATCGCTGAATTGATCGAAAGAGACCGGCATAGTAGCAGCCGTAGCATCGGCCAAGAGCTGGGCATGAGTCATCAAACCGTTATAAACCATTTGAAGAAGCTTGGATTCAAAAAGGAGCTCGATGTATGGGTGCCACACGACTTGACGCAAAGAAACATTTTTGCCCGTATGGATGCATGCGAATCGCTTCTGAATCGTAACAAAATCGACCCGTTTTTGAAGCGGATGGTGACTGGCGATGAAAAGTGGGTCACTTACGACAACGTGAAGCGCAAACGGTCGTGGTCGAAAAGCGGTGAAGCTGCCCAGACGGTGGCCAAGCCTGGATTGACGGCCAGGAAGGTTCTTCTGTGTGTTTGGTGGGATTGGCAGGGAATCATCCACTATGAGCTGCTCCCCTATGGCCAAACGCTCAATTCGGACGTGTACTGCCAACAACTGGACCGCTTGAATGCAGCACTCATGCAGAAGAGGCCATCTTTGATCAACAGAGGCCGAATTGTCTTCCATCAGGACAACGCCAGGCCACACACATCTTTGGTGACGCGCCAGAAGCTCCGGGAGCTCGGATGGGAGGTTCTTTTGCAACCACCGTATAGTCCGGATCTCGCACCAAGTGATTACCACCTATTTCTGTCCATGGCGAAGGAGCTTGGTAGTCGGAAGTTGGCCACAAGAGAGTCCTGTGAAAATTGGCTCTCCGAGTTTTTTGCCAATAGGGAAGCGAGCTCCTATAAGAGGGGCATTATGAAGTTGGCATCTCGTTGGGAACTCGTCATCGAATAAGACGGCGCATATTTGACTTAAATCGCATTATTATAACCAATTTTATGAACAATTGAAAATTCAATAAAAATACCGCAAGACTTTTTTGACAACCTTATATAGTAAATGATACCCTTCTTTGACGTATTTCCTAGACTATTGGGAGCACCCTGGTATATGTGCACAAAACATTTTGAGAGTGACCTCAGTGTGCCTCAAAATTGGTGACGTAATCAATAAACAGGCAGGTGATTACGTGGATAGACTAAGAAGTCGCCCCAACACACTAGCCAGTAGACTCCTGCGCAGACGAAAGATAGCAGGAAGTAGAGTAAGACGACGCCTCAAAAAACTTTTCCCTTCTTCCCAATAGACAAATATACTAACTTGGCAACTACCTCCCATTCAATAAGGTTAGGTTAGGTTAGGTTCCGATGGCTGAGAGCGACAAGTCGCTTGCGATGCCATATATTCCCTGTTAACCCTTTATTCCATAGGGGGGTTAATACTGAACCATTGTGTGGATAGAATAAAATTAAGTAGAGCTGGGATCTCTAGCTCGAATGTCTCCGTGAGATTGGTTAAAAGGGGTTGACCCAGAATTCTAAGTCTCCTCCTGCTCAGAGTAGGACAGTGGCACAGGAGGTGTTGTACAGTTTCCTCCTCTTCCTCATATCTGCAACTTCTACAGAAATCGTGGTGTGCTACGCCTACACTGAAAAATCAATCAATTGATCAATTCATGCCGAAATGGTAATAAAAATGGGTTGATCCTAAGATTGGCATAAATCATTCCCGACAGGAACAATTTAAGTACGGATAATTTTTTAAATTTTGATCCCGGTTTTAGCCTGGCCGAACTTAAACTCATCCTCCTTTTCGAACATAACTTAGTCCCAGAAGAGATAATCTTCTAGTTCGGTAGAAATAGATTTTTGCCCTATATCCGAAATCATCTTTGTTCCATAGGTGATAATATTCTAGTTCGGTAGAGATTGATTTTTTTTATTTATATATTTTCTGATATTTTTTTACAGGCAATATAGATATTGTTTTTGCATTTAATAAAATAAAATATTTTTGTAATAAGTATTAAATTTATAAACATTTTCCGCTATAATACTCGTTCTCGCTTAGCCTCTTTTGATTGGGCAGAAATCGAATCGTCTTCACTGGCAAGCTGCAAGTAGAAAAAATTTAAAGATTAAGCTGATAACTTATGCAGATAACTATAAATGTCTAGATTAATACTTTAGATAACTAAAAATGTATAGAAGTCTAGTAGTGGCAAAACACAAAAACATTCTTGATCTGGTTGCGATTTTGATACACAAATTTAAATCTACTTACTTCAGTCTGATTCCACCAGAACAGCTTCTGTCTAAGGTCCATACGAGGGCCTAAATCAGGAATTGCTTCTTTAAGGTATTTAGCTGTCAAAATCTTTAAGAGCTCGAATTTAATACCCGCATCTGTAAATAATTGAAATAATGTGATAAATGTAATGAAAAATAAACAAAATACTTAATAAACTTGCATTTAAGTATTTTTGTGTGTACATGCAAACGTTAGTTTGGTGTTTAGTGCGTGCGTTTGATTTTCGGCTTGGATGTGAAGACATATATA
>JBAMBO010001831.1:0-21079 GCA_037044535.1 Lordiphosa magnipectinata
CAGTTTGGCCTTGACGTAGCCACGGTTATAAGAAATTAATGCAAACATTTTTTTGCCAATTAATTATATGTTTAACATAAAACAAATTGAAACGCGCGACAGAACTAAACGGTCTTGAGTTGCGCTTGAACATTTTAAAAAGCCGGCTAAAAATTCAAATAAGCTTAATGCACTTTCTCTCTGACGCTCTCAGCATTAACTCTGCAAGCTTTTCAAGTTCAATTAAAAACTAGTATGAAAATTGGTCAAGCCTGATTGTAATCTACTCTGCTACTGCGAAAGTGTTTGCTCAGTATGCATTTTGTAGCAGAAAGCAACGCTGCTGCAGCAAACTTTCTTTTGCTCATAACTTTACAATCGTTCGGTATTACTTACTACTCAATACATTACAGTAGTTTCTGCACACACCCCTCTCCCATGAAAAACGAAACTGTAAGATCGTGATCAACGCTATTCTCACAAAGTATGCTTGCCCTCTCTCCCACCTTGTTCTGCTTGCCTATAGAAACCAAATTGAAAACGAATTTAACTCGATTTCAAGAGCAAAATTCTTCAAAATTCAAGAAGGAATAGAATTTTCCAAGAGCGTTCGTACTCAAATCATTCGTACTATTATCATGTGGCATATTCTCGCTCATATTATAATACATACTACGCTAACTTCTGAACAGAAAATTACTTGGGCAGATATCTATTAAGAATTTGATCCATTTCTGTTCAACTACAACTAAATGAGGAATGCAGATCTGGCACATACTTTATTCGAATGTGGATACGAAGTCGATTCATATATCGCCCACTTTATTCTATACTGTTATTACTCCAAATAAACGATTTTGTAAAAATAGCGTTTAAAGTTCTCAATCAATTCCACACAGCGAAAATAAATCTAATAAATCTAATTACTTCAAACTAATCCAATAAAATATTTTTAAAATGCTCATTTAAGAAATTCGAAAATATGACATCTATATACACACCTGATCATATTAATAGGTACACACATCAACTATGACTTGAAGGTAACAGAAAACAGTTTTATTCATTGTTTCAAACTTAAAATTGGTTCTCATTGATTCTTAAACTATTTGTTTTTAATAAAATAAACTTAATTGTAACATAGAATAATAATATAACATAAAATGAGATCATTTTGTGTTTCAGATACTTTTTCAGTGTGATCATAATAATAGGTACACTTCATGTGTTGGTAAGAAAAAAAATGTTATTTCCATTTTGTTTTCTTTTTTTTAGGTAAATTAGTATTTCCTAACTTAGTATCCAGTGTATCCACCTCTATTTTTGGCCACTACTGCAATTCTTTTTGGCATACTTTTAATAAGAGCCTGGCAGGTCTCTACTGGTGTCTCATACCACACTTTTTGGACACCTTCCCATAATTTTTGTTTATTTGAAAATGAATGCTTTGCCAATTTCTTTTTTAAGTCTCCCCACAAGTTTTCAATGGGGTTTAGGTCGGGGGATTGGCTTGGCCACTTCAGAACGTCAACTTTTTGGTCCTCGAAAAATTTAGATAACAGCCTTGATGTGTGTTTAGGATCATTATCTTGCTGAAATACCCAACGTAATGGCATATTTTCCTCAGCATATGGTAACGTAACTGTTTCCAATATCGATTTGTACTCTTCAGCATTCATTTTGTTCGTAGTCTGATAAATTGGACCTACGCCGTACCAGGAGAAGCAACTCCATACCATTATATTGCCACCTCCATGTTTGACTGTTTTTTTTTGTAAACCGTGGATGTAATTCCTTTCCATTAGGGCGTCGAACATCCCTTTCACAGTCATTCCCAAACAAATTAATCTTGGCTTCATCGCTCCATAATATGTTTCTCCATTTTTTTCCCCCCGGTGCATCCTACCCAGTCTTTGTGGTCCCTTGCAAAAGTTTGCCTCATGGTGATAATTTTTTTGCGCATAAGTGGGCCTTTTCTTGCGTTTTCTTCCTGGTAGGTTGGCATCTTGTAGTCGTCTTCGGATAGTTGGAGCACTAACTGATTTCCCAATTTCGGCTGCAATAGACTTCGATGACTTAAATGGGTCCTTTTTGCTCAAAGTTACTATGTAGTGGTCAACGGTTTCTGTTGTTTTTTGTGGCCTTCCACGGGTTTCCTGTCTAGGTTTTCTTTCTAATGCATTTTTGTAACAAAATTATGAGACGTGTTCATTAATTTGGCGATGGCTTGTAAAGATTTGCCTTCTTTTCTCAGACTAAGAACCAATCGAGCTTCTTCTTTAGTACAATGAGAGTTTCGACCCATTTTTTCTGAAAAAAATAATTATTTAATTCTCTGTATTGACAGGAGCTATACTTAATTTACCTTTGCTTACCAAAAGATCACTGATTACAAAATTATTCACTTGATACTTGTGAGAAACGGAGACTGTACCTATTATTATGATCAGGCGAAATGTGTGGTGGACTCGCAATTTATAGAAAAGCTTTGATATACGGTGCAGCCCCTCTGGACACAGTGTGGCCAGACATTGACAACAACAAAAAACCAAAAATTAAAAAGTTGTCAACACTAAAAGTACTAAAAAAACCATCTATAATAAAAAAATTCCGGTGTGTACCTATTAATATGATCAGATATGTATGATAAATATGATTCTCCATGTGCAACATTTTTTTTCATTTTTTTATAGTTTGGATATTTGAGAATTTCACCCTAAAGGATTTTTTGAAATTCGAAATACTTTAGAAGATATAGCCTTTTTTGTGGAACAATGTCTTCGCTAAAACGAGTAATTTTTGAGTAAATAAATTTCGAGTAAAAAAAGCTGAAAAATAATTGCATGCATGCATTTTTACATTTTAGATTTTTTTAATTACTTTAAACTCTAAACGCATTTATTTCGAAACCACGTTTTTCGAACTGCCGGCCATTTTTTTTACACTAAACTACAAAAAAAGCGCCCAAAATCGAATTTTTATTTTTCAATGGCCACCATTTTGTAAAAAAAAATCACAAAATTTTTTTCGAGGGTCAGACCAGAATGACATCTATACAGATTATAACCCCGTTTTTACTTTTCATTTCAGACAACCTAGAGAGAAATCGTGGCCGCCAGCACTATACCTTTTTTTTGGACCCCCCACTTTGACGGCCGAAAACTTTTTGAACAGCCCTCATATTGAAGCAGAATAATTTTTTTGTTTACTTTAATCTGTTTGTAACACAAAAATAAAACAACTGAAAAAACTCTTTGCGTTTTCAAAATGATTTTTTTTTAAGAAAGGGTCAAAAAAACAGACTCGACATGCAGAATTCCCCCTCAACAGAAAGCCGAAGGGACTTTACACAATATCGTCTGCCGGGCAACTGAGATGTGTAGCTCTTGTTGGATCATGAAAATGAAACAGCAAAATGAAATAACGACATATTCCAATATCACTCAAATGAAAGATAAAATATGCAAAATTTTCCACCATTCAGAACACGATATGGCGAATATTTCTGTATTATAAACTCTAAAATAGTGTTTCTTTGAGTTACGACAAATTTTTCTAAGCATAAAAAGTTTTACAAAATAATAAAGATGAAAATTCGACAAAGTGTTCTGAATTGTAAGAGGTATCAAAAGCTCGTCTTGCTATTCCTGCTACCAAAGTAAGCGTACGATTATTTTTCGGGCTGAAGTTTATAACGTCTTCGCTAAAAATTGGATAAACGACCAACCAACTGCCGATAAAAAAATATGATTTTAATCGTATAGCACAGTGCCACAAAATTCAACTTTTTTTAATGCCTGGGAACGGGACCAATAAATTATGAAACTAGAGGCATCCGGGAGCAACACCTCATACCCAGTTTTTCTTGATCACGTCGCGTTGAATGGGCACATTTATACTAGCAACACACAACTACAACATCTGTTGCTGGTTAAAAAAAGGTGAGAGCTAAAATTTTGGAAAATGCACCAAAGTTGAAGGGAGTCACCACAATTGTTATACTAAATTCCTGCCTCCAATGGACCAGCGGTTAGTACCACGCCCATAGAGGTCTAACTTAGAAAATGGAATTAATGGAAATCCACTCGATAGAATTTTGTAAGATTTTAAATATATTGAGATGCCGACCAATAAAATGTGTCCTTAAGAGATGGTAACATGCATCGAAAAACCGCGATAGTGGATACCACATTTGACAGCACCCATTATCGAGTCCATATAGGCCATAAACTAGAGATAACGAGAAGGCCGAGCTAACTTCGCCTGTGCCGAAGTTTTTATACCCTTGCAAATGCAAATGTCACAGTTTAAGAACGCTTACATAAAAATCAAAGATTTTTGTAACTAAAACCCATTTTTCGACAGGTAAACATCTGATTTCGACCAAACTTCGCGAATCTTTTTGGAAACTTATCAAATTAACAAACGCCGAGTTCAAGAACGATAAAATTTAAAACAAACTAGAGTTTGTTTGTAGAGAAAAAAAGTTTTTCTCACTAAGACTCAATATCCGACCGATCGGCCCTATGGCAGCCTTAAGATATAGTCATCCGATTTCGATCCAATTTTGCGAAAGCATATAAAATAAGTCATCAGCGAGTTTAAGGACGCTAACAAAAAAAACAAAAAACATTTTTTACTAAGTCTCATTTTCGACCGATCTGTCCTATGGCAACCATAAGATATAGTCACCCGATGTCGATCAAAATTTTCAAATTAGTTTGAAAGCGTTTAATATTAATAATCACCGACCTTAAGAACGATTTACTTAAAAAAAAAAAGTTTTTTTTCACTAAGACCCATTTTCCGATCGATCGGTCCAATGGCAGCTATAAGATATAGTCATCCGATTTTACCCAAAATTTGCAAATCTGTTTGAAAGCATATAATATTAATAATAGCCGAGCTTAAGGACGCTAACAGTGAAAACAAAAAAGTTTTTCAAACTAAGACCCATTTTCCGACCGATGCTTCCTATGACAGCTATATGATATAGTCATCCGATTTTGACCAAAATTTGCAAATTTGTTTGAAAGTATATAATATTATTAATGACCGAGTTTAATCACGTTAACATTGGAAACAAAAAAGTTTTTCTCACTAAAACCTATTTTTCGACCGATGGTTCCTATGGCAGCTATAAGATATAGTGATCCGATCCGGTCGGTTCCGACATATTAGCAGCGTGCAGTAAAAAGAAGACTCTGTGCAAAATTTCAGCTCGATTGCTTTAAAACTGAGAGACTAGTTTGGGTAGAAACAGACGGACAGACAGACGGACAGACAGACAGACGGACAGACAGACGGACAGACAGACGGACAGACGGACGGACAAAGCTCAATGAACTCAGCTCGTCCCCCTGATCAAGAATATATATAGTTTATGGGGTCTGAAATGAATATTTCTAGGCGTTGCAAACTTCTGGGCAAAATTATAATACCCTTTGCAAGGGTATAAAAATAGACCGAACTGCGTTTTCAATTTTACCAACGAAGCCTTGGATCGCGGTTTATAGGCATTTTTGTACTAGCAATTGCCTAAGAGCAACATTGTGTTTTGTAGGTTGGTAATATAGAGTTGGACATTTAACTAGATCAGGACCAGTTTCGAACCGGCTAAAAAGTGTTTCAGAGTCATACCGTAGAAGTTATTTAATCTATGATATTTAAATCTGGTCTGTAGGGTGTTATTAGGTAGGTAGGTAGTTCCGGCTGTCCCTTTGTAGGGACCACACATAGACCTTACGGTCCTTAGAGAGGCCGGGTGGTTTTTTTCCTGGGTACCATTAGAAATCCAAGAGGATGTTTGACGTTTTGTCAAATGCCAATAGTTGTTTGGGAGACTTCCTTGCCGCCTCTTCAAGAGAGGTGAGACTTGGGGAGTGCAGATGTCTTAATCTCGTCTTAGCGATCGCTGGGCCACTACAGATGAGGTGTTCCAGAGTTTCGACGGCTCCAGGTTCCTTACATTTCCTACAGATGTCCGTTGTCGTGATTCCTAGCTTTTTCGCGTGAGCAGCTGCTAGGCAGTGACCAGTTAAGTATGCCTATAAGCAGTCTACAGGGTGTTATTACGGAGTTGGATATTTTACTGACTAGGGACCGGAATCGAACCGGTTACAAATAGTTTAGAACCATATCTCAAAAGCTATGAACTTTAAATTTAGACTGTAGTTGTATATTTTACTGGTTCAGAACCGGTTCAAAAGCTGTTCAGAGCCATAGTTAGAAGTTATTTCAGCTATCAATTCAAAATTAAGACTGTAACTTGGTAATATGGACTTCAATATTTAACTGGTTAAGGACCGGTTTTGAACCCGTCTCAAATAATAAAATAATATATAAATAAAGAAAAAAAATTGTTCATACCTATTTTACTGTCCATGAGGAGATCGGGCCTGGGGCCGATCTGGTTTGCCTTGATCTTAGCCGTGGGGCCTTGCTGTGTTGGAACGCGCCTATACGCGTGTGTCGTGGCTATCAATCTTGGTGGACACAGCCAGGTAGACGATTCGGAAACCGCGCACCCTGTGGCTCGCCCACCGCCGGTTCGGAAAACGCGCAGAGGGAGTTGGACTGGCAAGCAACGGTGCTATTTAACCGGGAATCCCGTCCAGACACAGATGCCGATTCGGAAACCGCACATTCGAAGCGCTATTGGACCCATGTTTGGGAGCGCGACGTAGCCGATTCGGAAACCGTTCACCCTGTGGCACGTTCACTGCCGGTTCGGAAAACGCGCAGTGGGAGTTGGACGGGCAAGCGACGGTGCTATTCAACCGGGAATCCCGTCCAGACACGGATGCCGATCCGGAAACCGCACTTCCGGAGCCGACCAAAGCCGATGCGGAAACCGCGCTATTGGACCCGTGTTTGAGAGCGCGACGTAGTCGATTCGGAAACCGTCACTGATGGGTGCAGTGCAACCAACCAAACTTTAAGGACAGGGGCGGATTCGGAAACCAAACCCCCTGTGGCACGCCCACCGCCGAGTTGAACGGGCAGCGACGGTGCTATTCAATCAGAAATCCCGTCCAATGCCGATCACGCCCGATTCGGAAACCGCACTAGTTATTCCTTTAGTTGATCTGCTATTCCAAGGTGTTAACTCGACCGGAGCCGCGGACTGAGTGGCTTGTCAGTGCGTTGATGCTCTGCCTTTATAGGCTGCTGGGCGCAGCCGACGATGGCAGCGAGCGCAGCAGATCGTGGCAGAGCGCGCGATATCGATAACGATGGCGTGGTTGTTTAGCTGGCTGCCTATCGATTGATGGCGCGCTCACGTATGTTTTGAAAGTGCGCGCGTGTTTTGAATCTTTTCTTTAACTTATTATAATGAAATTATAAAATAAGACTTCAGGTGGAAAATTATGCTTAATTTCTAATATTAATATGTAAAAACTTAAAAAGAAACTATATGATTATATTGCGCTTCGTGCGGCTTAGGATTATGTGTGAATGGGAATATAATGCAAGGGATTAGAATATGAGAAGGGAATATAATGCTAGGGGCTATGTTGATAAAGAATTATATGTTAATATTGAAGTTCGTTCGGCTTAGGATTATGTGTGAAATATGAGAAAGGAATCTAATGGTAGAGGTTATATATATATATGTTGATATGCTTAGCTGTGGTGGTTACAGATATAGGTTGCGAGCCTGTGAGGCGTCGCAATCTGACTACATTTACATATCTCTCGGTTTGCAGCTGCATTTTTGTTCTCTCATAGTTCAAGCCCTCCATCCACAGCATTAAACCCAATGTGGTAAAAACATGGACTTGCTTCCAGCGAAAACCATGTAAAAGCTGTTTCCAAATATACTTTTTAATCAGTACAGAATGCGTGATTTAACCCCTTGTTATACAAAAAAAACACACAAATTTAAAATGTCAATTAAAAAAGAACCCTGAAAGACCTTCAAATTATGTATATTTGCCAAAATTCATTATAATTCGCAATTTTTGGGGGGACGTTGAGAAACCGGGAGCCAGCAATCAGCGACTTAAATTGGCAAAAAGTAATACAAAAACATGAGCTAAACGAAGACCATTTGCTTCTTTAACTTACCAAATCATCTCTGGGGTTACAACTATAAAGATTTGAAAAGAAATGAAAAACCAATGACATTTCTATTAAAACTAATTATATTTCACTTTATTTAAACAATAGCATGTGTGGTGTTCGTTGGTGTTTCTAATTATAATTTTATACATTTACAGTTTCAACACTTTTGCCTTTTTTTACACATTTATATTCGCTTGTAAATATAAACTGAAAATAGCTTTCGATCATTTAAATTAACTAAATCAAACTGCATGCATATGCATATTGGGTTGTGGTGTTGTTTTATGGGTGAGAGAGTTTTGTCTTTTGTCCTATGCACTACGAGTATTGGGTTAATAAGTTTATCAGCTGCTGTCCACATTTTAGCCTTAATACTTCAACTTAAACGCTAAATACACATTTTGAATGCCAACCAAACAATTTGAATACCGTTTAACTGATCTTTTCACTTAGGACTAAGGGCTTTACTCGCATTACTCTTAACCTAGACTAAGGCATGTTAGTTAGTTGGGCTTGAAACGACAACATCAACTGTTGTGTAATTTATAATAATCGCATAAAGTTTTATACAAGTCAAGTTAAGTTAAATAAATAAACAGATCCAGCGGAAGGAAGAAGAAAACTAAAAACTAACAACTTAAAGTAACGCAACGCAACGTAAATTGAACAATATCCCCCCCCCCCACCATCTATTCCGTGGCTCTGGTGTTGGACTATTCCGCATCTAGCGACAGGCAGGGTAGTCCAGTTAACTGCTGGGCACTTCGTAAGGATCGCGGTTGCACGGACGGTGCATGCTCGCGATATGTCTTCAGTTTGGTCTCCATGGCCTGCAAAAAGAGAAGGGGGAGAAACCAATAAGAAAACACTTTAAAAATGCGGTACAAAAATATATATTTGTATTTATTAAATGCAATTGGTGTGCACATTTAGCGAAAGCCTTAATTATGACTAATGTCAGAGCGCTGCATCCGGAGGAGAGTTGCGCATGCGTTCGGCAAAGCGTTTGAAAATGTTTGTGCCTTCACCGCTGCTGACGGGTGTGGTCTGGGCACTGCCAGCACTTGAATTGGTAGTGACAATGGAACTGCTGCTGCCGCCAAAGGCGCGACGAAATAGGCTCGTTTCGCTGGCCATTGGCGGCAGCGTTGGACGCTCACAAATGCAACGAAATTTTTCACAATCTGGACATAACAAGGCTTTATCCCACTAAAAAAACATACATAATAAAAAAAACAACATCAAAGCATAATGACATAAAACAAATGATATACAAAATGGTATGGAATGGCCAAACACATTGGATTAGTATAAGCCTAAGGGGAGACAAAATCAAAAATATTGTGCCTATCTATACATAAATTCATCAAATTGCCTATTTATATCTGTATTCTTTGTAGATTTTTGAAAATATCTGCCAATATGTATAAATGTATCGATATTTTAGTGTTAAGCTATTTGTAATCGAATGACGGTCACACTGAATAGATAATAGAAGATGAACAAAGACAGACGCTGTAAACAAAAAAGGACAAACAGAAAGAATAGCCCCTATCGACAAATCCGTATAGAGACAATGTATATAGAAATCCTTGGGTTAAAAGAAACCCGTGTAAATAGTGTGTAAATAAAAACCCTAAGACCGAAAAAGTCCTCATTTACATAAAAAAAAAACAGTTTAAATTATGGCAACATGAATAATTTCAATATTGAACAACATGGATCGCTTGGAGGGATTTAATATAAACCTCTAACCATCAAGAAGATTTAATCTCATTTAATTTTAATTTTTCCGAAGAGCCCTTATATAAATACAGACACGTTGATACAAAACACCTTTTCCGACTGTTTTGTTGGAGTCAAATAAAACAAAACTTGTGCGTAAAAGAAGCACTTCAAAGCAAATGGTTGCGTATTTCTTTTTAAAAACCGGACACGCAGCTGCCCTACCGTTAAAAAAAGTAGGATGATTTATTCTAAATGGTATTTAATGTGGCCGGGTGTGGTGCAACGGTAATCTGTGTCAGAGATCTGCACGAATGCACTGCAACTACAAGTGTACTGCATTCGTACTTGATATTTTTTACACTCGATTGTCTTCCACTCTTGTCATATACACACCTGATCATATTAATAGGTACACACATCAACTCTGACTTTAAGGTAACAGAAAACAGTTTTATTCATTGTTTCAAACTTAAAATCTGTTCTCATTGGTTCTTAAACTATTTGTTTTTAATAAAATAAACTTAATTGTAACATAAAATAATAATATAACATAAAAGAGATCATTTTGTGTTTCACATACGTTTTCAGTGTGATCATAATAATAGGTACAAAAAATTTTAATTTCCATTTTGTGTTCTTTTTTTAGGTAAATTAGTATTTCCTAACTTAGTATCCAGTGTATCCACCTCTATTTTTGGCCACTACTGCTATTCTTTTTGGCATACTTTGAATAAGAGCCTGGCAGGTCTCTACTGTTGTCTCATACCACACTTTTTGGACACCTTCCCATAATTTTTGTTTATTTGAAAATGAATACTTTGCCAATTTCTTTTTTAAGTCTCCCCACAAGTTTTCAATGGGGCTAAGGTCGGGGGATTGGCTTGGCCACTTCAGAACGTCAACTTTTTGGTCCTCGAAAAATCAGAAAAAGAAAGATCATTACCTTGCTGAAATACCCAAAGTAATGGCATATTTTCCTCAGCATACGGTACCATAAGTGTTTCCAATATGGATTTCTACTCTTCAGCATTAATTTTGTTCGTAGTCTGATAAATTGGACCTACGCCGTACCAGGAGAAGCAACCCCATACCATTATATTGCCACCTCCATGTTTGACTGTTATTTTTTTGTAAACCGTGGATGTAATTCCATTCCATTAGGGCGTCGAACATTCCTTTCAAAGTCATTCCCGAACAAATTAATCTTGATTCATCGCTCCATAATATGTTTCTCCATTTTTTCTCCCCGGTGCATCCTACCCAGTCTTTGTGGTCCCTTGCAAAAGTTTGCCTCATGGTGATATTTTTTTTGCGCATAAGCGGGACTTTTCTGGCAATTCTTTCTGGTAGGTTGGCATCTTGTAATCGTCTTCGGATAGTTGGAGCACTAACTGAATTCCAAATTTCGGCTGCAATAGCCTTCGATGACTTAAATGGGTCCTTTTGGCTCAAAGTTACTATGTAGTGGTCAAGGGTTTCTGTTGTTTTTTGTGGCCTTCCACGGGTTTCCTGTCTTGGTTTTCTTTCTAATGCATTTTTAACAAAATTATGAGACCTGTTCATTAATTTGGCGATGGCTCGTAAAGATTTGCCTTCTTTTCTCAGACTAAGAACCAATCGAGCTTCTTCTTTAGTACAATGAGAATTTCGACCCATTTTTTCTGAAAAAAATAATTATTTAATTCTCTGTATTGACAGGAGCTATACTTAATTTACCTTTAGTTACCAAAAGATCACTGATTACAAAATTATTCACTTGATACTTGTGAGAAACGGAGACTGTACCTATTATTATGATCAGGCGAAATGTGTGGTGGACTCGCAATTTATAGAAAAGCTTTGATATACGGGGCAGCCCCTCTTTCAACTCTTTGTCACAGTGTGGCCAGACATTGACAACAACAAAAAACCAAAAATTAAAAAGTTGTCAACACTAAAAGTACGAAAAAACCATCTATAATTAAAAAATTCCGGTGTGTACCTATTAATATGATCAGGTGTGATATCCATAAGTATTTTAGCGTCAAGGTATTTTAAGACAGCGACAATGGCCACACCGGATGGATGAGTAGCACAGAGAACTAGTGACAGACAGATGAACGAAGACGAGACGTTTTAAATATATATATATAAAACAACCCGTATTGATAATGTATATGTAAATAGTGTATGAATAAAATCTCGAAACCCGAGAAAATCAACCGTTCACATATTATAGCTTTCTAAATCTACATGAGGTAGGAGTTACGTCAAACTCGTCGATAAATAAACCGAAACGAAACATTGTCTTCTGCGCTTTCGAAACGGTTGGTATTTGTAAGAAATCGAATGATGGTAACACTGTAAAGTGGACGAAGACGAATATAAATATAAATGTATCGGCAAAATTGCTTGGTTCTGATTTGGTTGAGATCCAATGGACCATATTCGTCTTTTACTGTTGCACGACTTTAGTTTACCCATTTACTCTACGAGTAAAGGGTATAAAAAACCTTAAGATGGTCCCAAAACGAAAATAAACGAACGGAAGTGCGGAATTAAGGACCAATTTCACATCTTCAATATCCGTCAAATGAACTAACAAATAACAGAGTAAATTGTAAGTTTATCTGAAACAAGCTGTTATTTTAGAGATGGTAAATCGACCCTTAATCATGCTTGCAAAACTCCAGTGTTTTAATTGCTTCTGTCAAAGTCCCAAAACTTTTACTATATCAATATGATCAATATGAATCCTTGCTTCTGCTTTTGAAAAACGCAGAAGCCGCAGTGAAAGCAGCAGCACAAAACGATTATTGAGAAAAAGCAAGCAGCAGCAGCAGTCGTCGTTTCATGATTTTTGATTTTGCTGCTGCTTTCGTTTAGCGGCGTAGCCGAGCCGGAACACGTAACGTTAAATGTTATGCCTTCTGTGTTGAGAAAAATCACAAAAAGCACACTTATGTCGCGCGTGCTCTTCCACCGACTTGCAGAAGCGAACTTTTTAAACGCTTTAAGACGAGGAAAATCAAGATTAAAGCAGTATCGATAGTACTGGTACTATGTTTTGGGGGTACCATTCGATCTGTTCTCGCTCCATAAATATTGGTTCTCTAAAAATTAAAATTCTGGTCCTAAGTTTAAATCGGTTCTTTTGGTTTTAGAGTTCCGAAACGGGTTCTGATTTGATCCCTGTATTTAAATTCATTAAGAAAATAAGAATGTGGCAGAGAAAATGGAAAACTTCAAGAAACATTTACTTAAATGATAGAAATAAATATTGACTGGTTTTTTCTACTTGACCTTTCAATTAATTTGGACATCTATTTGTAGAGCCAAGTGGAAAATTAACATTCTAAGTAGATTTGTATCCCACCACTCTTAAGAGTTTCTTTGTTTTTGTCACACTGGCAAGGGAGAAGCGATCGCATGCTGGGGAATATATATTTTCGGGAAAGGGAACTTACATTCAGTTTTCTTAACATGTCGGCCACAATGTTAAGCGCCGTTGTGCGGGAGCTGGCATTCATGGAATTGCCGTTGATTAGGTTGTCGGGATCTGAAAAGGGAAGCACACATACACAGCGGGTGATTAGTCGAAAGATAACTAGGATAATAGCTAGAGATTAGTAATTAACTACGAAACATAACAAGAGGGGAACGAACGAACACACACATTGCCTACAAAAAATGTTGCAAAAAATTGTTTAGGTTACATTCGTGTTGCCTGTTTTTAATCATTTACAATCAAATTTATACAATAAAAAAAAAGGGGAGAACTTAAACAAAAGGACTTGTAACATTTGTGTACGCATTGTGTGGGAACATCATTTCAAGTTTTAATTTCAAACTTTCTAGATTTGGATAGCTTAAGCACACGTTTGGTTTGCCTAAACGAATTGAGTAGCTTACTTTTAAGCGAATGCTGTTGCTGATTATATTCGTTTTTATTAACTAAACAGCTGCCATTGAGTGCGCTCGAGCTGAGACTGGTGACTTTGGTGGCGGCCACAACATTGTCATGTGGCGTTAGATCGCCATTGGCCACCACAATGCCATTGGGCAACGAGGCAGAGGAGTTCATGGAACTATTAGCAGACGCAGTAGCGGCAGTGGCTGTGCCATTTGTCGGCGGATAGCGGGATTTAACATTGAGCTCCTGTTTGAGATCTGTGGAAAAGGAAAGGGAAAAGTTTAGCTGTGGCACTTTATGGGTAAATTTACAGATAGATTACCTCTCGTCTCGTCCATGAGTCGCTGCAGTTTCTCTTGCAGTAGCCCCTTTTCGTCTACCTCCAGCTCTAGCAGGGCATTCTTCTCATACGCCTGATCCAACATTTTCTCAAAATTCTCTATGCTCTCGTTGAGTATACGATGAGCACGCTCTAAATCATCATTTTTCTGCTCCAACTGACGCAGATAGATTTTCATGGTGTCGCGATCTTTTTTTACCGTCTCCAACTGTTTCTCCATATTTGACATTTCTATGCCATGTGAGTCTAGCTTCAGCTGTAAGAGATGGAGTTCGAATTAAATACACAAAAAATTAATCTTTGAAATAAGGCATAGCTGATTTAAGCAGCATTTTAAAGCTGTTGATTGAACAGCTAGCGGATATGGAAATTTCGACAAAGATATAAAGATTCTTTTTTAACAAAATTATGGGACGAATCTCAACTTTTGCCCTGGTTTAAAACAAGTCAAAGAGTTAGGCAGGGTTCTTTTATCTTGTGAGTTAGTCGAGACCCATTTTTTGTGATGCATTGAGAGTCCCATATAAATTTTAAATTTTTGGTAATTTTTGGGGGAAACGGGAAAATTCGTAAAAAATGTATTCTCATCAGTTTATGTTTCATGACCATAAAGATACATGAATTAGGCGTCAAACAAGCAATCGTTGCTATCAGCGATGATCACGCGTTGCCACCAGAGGCCGAAGACATTTCACTATTTACACATACACGAGCCGAACGCATGCCAAAGCTGAGGCCAAGAGAGTAAACAGCTCTTTAGTCACTAGTGGCTAGTCATTCCGAAGCGCTTTTCGCACACCAATACACTCTCACTTTTAGGCGTCGCTCTTTTTGATAAACCCTGGTTTAAATCTATTTTAAAACGAACTTTAAAACTACCCAGTCGGACTTTGCAGAACGTGGTTCCATTTCTCATACTGATTTTTACACGGAAAAATTCACTATTTATCTTTTTAGTATGATAGAATTTTAAAATTCTGTTTGAAATTGTATTTATATGGTTTTCTGATGTGCTTGGAAGGCTTAAGTTCACTATAACATGAAACCGTCCCTTCTCTGGTGTGTACTTTTGACACGAGTAAACAACAAGACAGTCCGCAAAGAAAAACCCGAACGATAACACGTTCGTTTTCATATGTTTGGAAGGCTTAAAGTCACCATAACATGAAACCGTCCCTTCTCTAGGCAGTGGTTTTGGCATGCGTTTACGGATAAAAATATGAGATATTTAAAAGAAGAAGAGACAATTGGAGGATACACAAAAGGAGGACAAAATATAAAACAGATTAAATATATATATCTGATTAATCTGATTGAATAATTACAGAATTCGATTAAAAATAAAAAGTTTTATGTATAAATATTTATTGTTTAATTATTTCATATAAAACCATGTGTCTAGCATGCTGTTTTTAATGCCATCTAAACTGGATTCACACATTCTTTAAGCAGCAAACGCCGCATGCATGGAATATTCTCTTCCGACGGATGTACTTCTGTGACCGTTCTTTGAGAAAGAGAAATTGGAAGGGAAACCTGAACGATTCACGAAGTGAAAAGCAACAACAAATATCCATTTCTTAAATACCATACCAAAGAAGCATTCTTTGAAGCTTTCACACCTTAATAAAAGCTAATGGAACTTTTCAGTTTTGGGGAACTACTTCTTTGGCGAAAAAGAAGTTGTAAAGATGTGCATTTTTCATGGTTTTTCCGCATAAGGTTTCTTTCCATACAAAAATCTGTTACAGTTTTCAGTTGTCTCTGTGCTACAATGCGCCGCTGCGAATGCGAGGGGTCTTACAAGGGAAAATTAAAGAAAATCGATAAAGGGCAGTTAACTGAAATGTCTATAGCTTTACCTCTTGAAACTGTAAAAAAAGATAGTTAAACTTAAAAATTCTTTAAAAAAAATTTCACAGAAATTTTTCATAAATTTGTTTCTAAATGCCTATTTCCAGAACGCACGAAAATATATTTTTATGTCAAACTTCACATGAATAGAAACTCTTGAAATGTTTTGAAATCTGAATGCTATTACACAGGCTGGATTCCAGATGACTAAAAAAATTTATTTCGAAAGTAAAAGTGTTTCTATTCATGTGAAGTATTGTGCCAAACTAAATTTTTATCTCATCTGAGAATAGGCCTTAAAGGTTGGATTCCAGATGACATATAAATATATTTAAATTTTATTTAAAATTTTATTTATTATATATTTATATTAATTTCTAAACAGTTCAAAAGTGAATCTTTTCATGTGAAGTTCTACATAAAAATTTATTTTCATGCGTTCTGGAAATAGGCCTTTAAGAGAGAGATGTTTTTAACAATTCTATGTTTATGTATTTAACAATTTTAAAGCAAGAACCTCTTGACAAATCTATCTATTTTGGAAAAGCCTAAGAAGATCCGACAAAAAACAACGAAATTAATTTGCTTGTTTTCACCTTTGATTGAAACTCTTGATAGCGCTCTTTATGGGCAAAGCCCGAAACCCGAGAAAAACATTTGTTCAAACTTGAACATGAGACTCGAACACGATCCACGTGTAGCGACAGTGACAAGGATCAGGATAGCCGAGACACCAACTTGAAGTGGACATCCGGTCTGAGCCACTTGACATGCATTGTGTGGAAAACTACCCTTCAGACCAACGCAAATCATTTATACACACGCATGTTACTAACACACACATGGCAGTGAGGATTAGAGTTAAGGGAGGAAATATTTAGAATAAGAGCAACATCGCTGGCAAAAGTGATCCTGTTCAAATTCAAATTTACAACCGTGCTCATTTAAAGGTTTGTAGTTCTATACAACACTCTTTTACGATTGAATAAAACAAAAATACTTTGCGAAATACTGAGGAAAATGGAAACGATACCATAAGTTTTGTGTCGGAGATTCTAAGGATAAATACTCCACGTCTGATGAACATTGAAAACAATGATAAATGAAAAAATCTATTATTCAACACGTGTTATTGCCGAGGAGCTTTATGTATTACATACAACATTAGAAAACCACCTTAAAAATCTAGGATACATCAACAAGTTGGTTAACGCATACTGTCAAGGAAATTAACCTTACTAAGCGTATCAATATTCCATAAGGGACACCAGAGCCTAAGAACAAACCAGTCTCGACTAGCAGGAATCATATAAATACGCATCAAGATCGAGCAATGCACGGAACAAATATCAGTTTCTGCACATATCTTATGTTGACTTTGCTTAAGTTTTCGTTGGTTACGAAGAAAAGTTATGCCGGAAAAGTTTATATCTCTTATCAGAGCGACATACGACAGCTCTCGCAACCTTTTGCAGTTCCGATTTCTCTTTATAAAGGTGGTTCCAAATGTATTGTAGGATACATTAAGTTTGATTATAGCCCTACAACAACGGCATTAGGTGACCAAATTAACAATCTTGCACCATGTGACTTAGCGGACGATTTATGGCTCTTCGGAAAGTGGCCAAGCGACCTTAGCTAAATTAATAGGCCTAAAAATCAAGACGACCAAAACTAAAACGATCAGCATCCATCCCGTAGAGCCCCAGGGGCTGGTTTAGAGTAAGCAATACAGCTACCTACCTAGGCAGCGTAATCAAACGACAAATATAATACAAATTGTCGAAACCAGGGCTGCAAACCGGTTTTGAACCGGTTGAACCGAACCACGAGGATGAAAAAAAAAGAACACGAACCCATATGCGCCAATCTAACCAACTCGGTGCATGCTACTGCAGAAACATGTCAGCCGAATTGTCCAGCAACAAAAGAACATACATTCATACAATCAGTAATGTGTGCCACAGGCAGCGTTGCCAATTAAGCTATTTTTGCCACCAGATATAGCTATTTTGTAAGCTCGAAAGCCGGAAACTATTCAGTTCTGCCGGTGCCTGCAAATCTAGCTAATTATTTGACATTATTTAGCTATTTTAAAGTAATCTCTGTTAAGTTTTAGCATTTTAACTAAATTGACAACACTAGCCACGCGCCAATTTTTGGATCAACGGCATTTTTGATCAAATCATTATAAAAAAAAATTCCAAGAATAAACACAAATCGATGCTCAATTTTGTGCAGTGTTTTGCAATGTTTTGCAGAATCAGTAAGTTTGGAAAAAATATGTCTGTACATATCTTCATTTATGCACACAAACATTGTGTCAGTCATCTAGACTGCTCGATAATTGGCATAAATGTTCGAATTTTTTTTAGAGGGCGGACTGAAGATTTATACACTAGCAATGAACGAAGTCCATATCAATTATAATCGACATCTTACAGTCTTACAATGTATTTATGCGTCAGGTGTATATCTATTGTATTGCAATTTAATATATATATACTAGCTTGAAACACGTCGCGCTTCACTGAGCCGCCATCAATATAGCCTATATCAGTATAGAACCAATATCCCACATCCACACATCCCATCCACTTCCCATCCACATCCCTCCCACTGACCACCCAGTTCCCATCCACCACCCACCCACTTGTTACCCCAAACTACAAAATGGGGGGGGGGGGGGGGGGGGGGGGGGGGGGGGGGGGGGGGGGGGGGGGGGGGGGGGGGGGGGGGGGGGGGGGGGGAAACATCCTCATTCACTTCACTCCCACTGACCACCCAGTTCCCATCCACTTACCACCCACTTCCAGCCCAGTTCCCACCCAATTCGCACACATTTCCCACCCATTTCCCATCTACCTCCCACCGACTTTCAACCCAGTTCCCATCCACTTCCCACATACCTCCCACCCACCTCCCACGTTTCAAGTCAATCGGATGTGTAACTTTGAAAATTAGTTTGGAGCTATTCGCTGGCAACTTAACTTTCGCCAATGCAACCTTGACCACAGACTTTCCCCCCAGGGGGAGGGTGAATTTTCCCGAAAATTGATATGCAGTTATTGTTGAATTTTCATAAAGATCTTTGAAAATGAGTTTGAACTTGATCGGATGATAAACAAAAAAGTTAAATACAAAAGTTTTCCGCAAATTTTCCACATTTCCCTACAAAAATTTTCAAAAATCCGTTCTTAGTACTCACTTTCAGCAGTAAGATAAAACTACTGTGCAAAACTCAGCATCCTATCTCTTATAGTTTGGGCTGCGCGACGGTCACCAGTGAGTGAATCAGTCAATTAGTCAGGTTGAACTCTTTTATAAATATAGATTGGGTAAAACGTGCAACGAAAACCAAAGCCCAAAAACCTCGAACCACAAATTTCCGAACCTTAACCGTTGGTAAATTTTGGTTCGAGCCTGCAAACCGGAGGTTCCCAAACAAATTTTTGGGTTTGCAGCCCTGGTTTCATTCTATAAAATGGTTTGTACAGCTTTCCGAACCATAGCTTTGGTTCGGTTCAGTGCTTTACGCTTAACATATTATCACACCTGTTTCTTTTTCCGTTTTTCCGATCGTTATAATCTTTAAATCTTATTACTTGTACAAAAAAGTTTTAAATGATTTTTTTTTTCGAAAATTTGTTACAAATTCTTTTTTCAAAGTATTGATCATGGGTAGCCACTACTTTTCCCATCTTTAAGAACATTTTCGGATACCATTTCGAAAAAATTATGCGTCTTTTGATGCGGTCGGAAGTGCTATACGGTGTGTGGGATAGGACCTGAAGTTACCCACAAAAAAAATGTCTTATCCAAGGAGTCACGCGGTTATCGTGCAATAGTTTGTTATACGCTCATCTCTAAATTTCTCTCTCTCTCCAAGATTGTTTTTGTTGAATGGAATGCCTTTTTTCTCATAACTTGAGTATCGTTCATCCGATCTACATATATCATTCCTTCAGCAAATCGATAATAATATTGATTACTAAATATCTTTAAACAATTAAAAAACTCTAACCTATCTGGGTTAATAACACATAACACCCCTCTAATCGTCTAATGTAAATATTTCAAAATTCGTGTCCCACTTGTTGCTCATTACAAAGACCCAAAGATTATTTTTTGTTTGCCTCCCACACCACAGACCTACCTTGATTGAATCATTTTCCTTCTCAAGCATATTTAGCTTCGCTCTGAGATCTTTAATAATACACTGTTTTTGCTCCAAAGTGGCGTCCATTTCGATTTCCATTTCTCGTGATTGCTCAACGAATTCATCATATTCCTGTTTCACGTCTGTCCATCTGTAATTTAAACCATTATAATTAGTTGTGATTTATATTGATCATTCCAATAAGCAACTTACTCTTTGTGATACTGCTTGGAGCGTTCTTTCCAATATCTGCATTCATCCTCGACGCTGTTGAACATTGGTGGGGACTCCATTTTTCCTTCTCTACGTGGGTGAGTGTGTGTGTGTATGAGTGTGTACTTGTCGGTGGTCAAACTAGGTTTGAAATTTCGTTCGTTCGAATTGTTGAATTAACTTTGATTTGCTTCTCAATAAATACTATGATTTTGATTGTGGGGGGAGGCTAAGTTGGTGCTGCAGCGTATGTTTTGTGGCTAATTCGATTTTTAACTTCAATGATTAAAAATGCCCAAACACAGAAGTTGAGAGAGTAGTGAATGATCTGAAAAGCGACAAATGGTGAAAAATCAATTAGGAACAGGTGTTCTCTTGCCCTAAATGGCAGCGGATAGTCAATGTTAGTTAAATAAACATTTTGTGCGTCGCTGGCTGGCAGCCACTAACAACAGCAACAACAACAACAACAATGGCAACAAGCTACGACGAAGTTTCCCATACAACAACAACAACAACAAAATGAAATCATCGCACATTTTCACACGTCTTTGCTGCCTTAAATTGTTTGGCATTTCTGTTTAAATCATAATCTAACATTAGCCACACATTTAACTTACACTTTGAACTTAATTTTATTACTTGAAATTTGGTTTATTTACATAAAAACCGTATAATTAGTGATTACTTGTAAAATTTGACCACTGCTCTAAAAATGCACAAGCCAACCCTGGGCCAGGGATAAGTGTTGTAAAACGTCAGTTTTTTATCTACCCAGACACCAACCCTGTTTGCAATTGCCGTTTTGATTTTAAAATGTTTATTTTTTATAAATTTGCTTATGACG